>JAKWBI020000531.1:0-22500 GCA_022664585.2 Zalerion maritima
CGTTTTAAATTACGCGCTTATTTAAGCTTTTAATCGAAGCACCGCCCGCGGCTATACCAGGGCCGTTACTACTAATATAGGTCGCGCGCGCCCACCCGGGGCTGGTCGTGGTGGCCTACCCGGGACTGTTACTAATACAGGTCGCGCGCGCCCACCCGGGGCTGGTCGTGGTGGCCTACCCGGGACTGTAAAAAATTGCCTTTTACCTAAGTACTACCACGTACCTCCTAAAAAATTATTAAAATAATAAAAACCCTACCCGGGACTTATTAATAAGCCCCGCCAGGGTATAAAAATATAATCGGGGCCCGATAGGTATCCTTTTATATACCCCCCAAATAATTTATAAATAATGGAATATAAAAGCGGTACTTACCGCGCGAAAGCTTTTAATTAACCGCAAAAATTAAATCGCGCTTATATACCCGGGACCCGTAAATTAACGGGAAAACGGAAATTATAGGCCAGTTTTAATCGGCGCCGGTAAAAGGGGGCCTAACCAAGGCTTATACGGTAAAGGAATATTAAATAAAACAGGAAATAAAATCCAATATAAAGGAAAAGGCGGGGGGGGGAAAATACCCGGTCGTGTAAACCTACCCGGAATTTATTCCGCGGGCGGGTCGCGGGGCCCGTATTTTCGCAGGCCGCCATACCCCCCCCTATTAAACGCCCCAACCCCCCTTATTAAATGCCCCAACCCTAACCCCAACCCTAACCCTAAACCCAAGCCGTTATAACCTTTTCCGGCGGCCCGCTGGAAAATACGCCCGTTATGGGAAATTTAAATAAAACGAGGCTTATCCTTAACAAATTATAATAATAAGGCTACTTTATTATTTATAAAACCCGTTCGCATAATTAAATTATTTATAAAGGATTTAACCCCGCTCGTATTAAAATTATAATACGCGGAAAACCCCGAGGTATTTTAAACCACGGGGGATAACCGCCCTATAAAATATAAGGCCGAAGCCTATTCGTATCCGTTTATAATGTGCGAAAGGTATTAATGCTTTCCGGTATGGATTTTAACTTAAAGGCGTTTAACCATTATTCAGTAAATAATAATATCGCGGTATTACCTTATCGAATAACCGTAAAAACCAATTATTTAAATTAGCGGTTCCTTTTATATTAAGCTAAATTACCATTACGCCGAAGTTTTTTTTGTAAGGTAAAATTAACCTATTTTATAACGGTTTAAACCCAGCTTATATTCCCTATTAATAGGTAAATAATCCAATGCTTACCGAATTTTATTTTGGTATAATAAAAAAAGCCAATATTGAAAAATTAAAAAGCGATATTATTATAAACGCTTGGCCGTTATAAACCAATTATCCCTGTGGTAATTTTTCTGGCACCTTTAGCCTTAAATTCCGAGGGATTAAAGAATCGATAGGCCATATTTTTATAATTTATATTTACACTGAAAATTAAAATTAAGGGGACTTTTGCCCTTTTATTTTACTGGAGATTTTTATTCTCCATAAACCCCCTTTAGGACACCTATATTATGGTTTAATAAATATACCGCCCCAGCCAAACTCCCCACCTAATAATATTTTCGTCCCGGGTCGGCCAGCGAATAACCTTAATACCAAAAATTAAACGTAAATCCAGCCCCGCTTTAACGAATAAATAAAAAAATAATAAGAGTAATGGTATTTTACCGGCGCCAAAGCTCCCATTTATTTTACACCTCCCATATTTTTTTATAATATTAAATTAAAATTAAGCTTAATAGGGTTTTTTTTCCCCGCGAGGTTTACCAAACCCGTTTCCTTGGCTGTGGTTTCGTTAAATAATAAATAGGAATAATGGGAATCTCGTTAATCCATTTATACGCGTTATTAATTAAATAACGAGGCATTTGGTTACCTTAAAAAAGTCATAATTATTCCCGCCGTTTACCCGCGCTTGGTTAAATTACTTTACTTTAATATTTAAAGCACTGGGCAGAAATCATATTATATTAATACCATTTTTTGGCCATCGCAATATTATATTTTAATTAAACAATTAAATTCCCCCTATCCGTACTAATTTTAAATTAATTATTAACCGTACGCCGGACGGCCGAAACCTATTAAGGGCCTCCGCGCCCGGATATTAAAAGCCTCCGGCCGGTTACCCGGCTAATGGCGACCTGCTCCCAGGGCGTCGTCCCAAAGCCTAATATGCCTAACCTTTAAAGCCAATCCTTTTCCCAAAATTACGGATTTATTTTGCCGATTTCCCTTATTTATATTATTTTATTAACCAAAGGTTATTTACCTTGGAAACCTATTACGATTATAAATATAATTTGGCGAGAAAATTAAATCCCCTTCCGCGGATTTTTAAGGGGCGTTTAAGGCGTACCAAACCCGATAAAGGTGCCGGGCTTTTCCGGCCGTTAAACCTTAGCTTCGAATAAACCGATTTTAAGGTAAAAAACCGTTAAAAAAAAAAAAGAACTTTACTTAAAACCCTAGCCGCCATTTCCGCGTTCGGTTATATTACCGCGTAAAACCCTTATTCAGGTATCGGAATATTAACCGGTTTCCTTTTTGTTATGCGGGGTATAATGCCCCTTTAAAACGGAACTTCTTTATGGTTTAAAATCGATTAACCTATATTTAATTATTATTTATATAAAACCTTTCCCCACTTTGGTTTTTTAAATTCTTATTAAAATATTTATTATTATTATTAAAATTTGTACTAAAGGCCGTTCGACCCGGGTTTATGCCTAAGGCTTTATTATTAACCTCCACGTCCGCCTACTCCCTTAGGCGTTATTTTTACCCAGGGGGCGAGGTATGGGTGGAACGTTTAAGCGCCATTTATTTTTAGGGTTAATATATTTGGTAAATAAATTATTATATAATTTTTAACGGATTCCGATTTTTATGGCCACCGTTTTATTATTAAAATATATTAATACCTTTTATGGTATTTAATAAACGTCCACTTTGGCACCTTAACCCCGCGTTCGGTTTATCCCGTATTGCCAGTTTTGCTTATTAAAAATGGCCCACTAATATTATTATATTCGAATGCCCACGTCCAATTAAATGATAAGGGCTTTTTATATATTTAAAGTTTAAAAATAAATAAAGGTTAAATAACGCCCCCGAATCCCTAATCATTCGCTTTACCTTATAAAATTAAAATCAGCACTACTATCCTAAGGAAAACTTCGGCAAAAACCAATTATTAAATGGTTCGATTAATCTTTCGCCCCCATACCTATATTTAACGATTAATTTATATATTAAAACCGTTATAAGCCTTTACCAAAATTTCCTTTAGCTTTACCCTATATAGGTATAATTCATTATTTTTCGGGTCCGAATAATTATACTTTTACTTAAATCCATCCGAAAATATTAAAATTAATCGATAATACGTTAAGGCTTCCATTTCCGTTTACTTTTATTACGCGTAAGGGTTTTACACCTAAACATTTATATAAATATTCGACTTTTTGGTCCGTATTTTAAAACGGATCGTTAATAATTATTACGCCAATATTTTTATACAAAGGCGCGGTCCACGGTTCGGTAAGGAATATTAGGCGGGGAATTATAATATTCCCCAAAGGGAATTATATTTCCCGGGCTTTTATCCCCCCCGCCGAACCGATATTGGCCCGTGCCAGGTAAAATATACCAGCGAAAATATTAAATAATCCGCCAGGTATAAGTTTGGTCGCAAGCGCTTCCCTTTTAATAATTTCACGTACTTTTTAACCCTTTTTCCAAAATGCTTTTTATTTTTCGATTACTTTATTTATACGCTATCGATTTTTGGCCGGTATTTAATTTTAAAAAGAATTTACCTTTTATTTAAAATAGTATTCCCAAATTATTTAATTTATCGAAAAAGCTTTATATAGGCTTGGCGTTTAACCGTACGGGGCTTTTACCCTTTTCGGCGCCCCGTTCCAGGGAATTCGAAAGGCGTATTGCCAAAAGTATTCTTTATAAAATATAACTCGGGCCAAAACCAAATTTTAAATTTAAATTATTACCGCTTTATTTATTATTATTAAGGCAATCCTTATTGGTTTTTTTTCCTTCGCTTATTAATATGCTTAAGTTTAGCGGGTAATTTTACCTAATTCGAGGTTAAAGTTTAAAAAAAATATGGTTAGGGGTTATGGTGCCGCTTCCGTTTGCCGTTAACGAAAATAATTATATTACGCTGGGGGGTTCGGGTACGTCCGCCTTTATATTTGGGCGCCCGCGGTTAAACCCGCGAGGGGGTCTTCCGGCGCGGAGTATTAATGCCGGGCCGTCCTCCGGGGGGGAAAAAGCCCGAGGGGTTTTTAATAATGTTTAAATAAGTATGCCCGCCGGAATACCGGCGGGCGTAATATACGTTTAAAAATTTAATAATTTATTAAATTTTATAATTTATATTACTTATCGCATTTCGCTGCGTTTTTTATCGATGCCAAAATCAAAAAATCCGTTATTAAAAGTTTTAATTTATTTTTTATTTTAAAATAGGCCTAAAGCCACTTAAAGATTCGCTTTTATATAGGGTTTATTTGGGGGGCCTCCGGCGGGCAAGCCCGCCGAGGTAATGTTTAAATAGGTCCGTAAAAGGGTTTAGGAATTTTTTATAATTTAATAATAATCCTTCCGCTGGTTTACCAACGGAAACCTTATTATAACTTTTATTTCCTTTAAATAACCGAGTTTGGATAATTTTCCGGTTTTGGGTAATTATTACCGACCTCCTTAAACCAATCCAAAAGCCTTATTAAACCATTTAATCGGTAATAACGATGGGCGGTATATATAAAAGGCAGGGATATAATTAACGTAAATTAATAATTTACGCTTATTAGGGATTCCTTATTAAAAAGCAATAATTATAATGCTTTATCCCCAGCACAATAAGGTTTAATAAAATTACCCGGTCCTTTCGAATAAGGAAATACTCGCTGGCCTTATTAATATTACGCGCGTACGGCCCAGAATATTTAAGGGCATTATAAACCTATTATTACCTTAAACTTCTATCGGCTTAAGCCGATAGTCCCTTTAAAAAGCCGGCGTACTGCGAAAATAATACGGGTTATTTAATAGATTAAAGTCTCGTTCGTTATTGTAATTAAGCAAATAAATCATTCCACCAATTAAAAACGGCCATACACCACCACCCATAAAATTAAAAAAAAACTCTTAATTTATTAATCCTTATTATATTTAAACCTAATAAGTTTTCCCGTATTAAATTAAATTAAACCGCAGGCTCCACCCCTGGTAATACCCTTCCGTTAATTTTTTTAAATTTTAGCGTTACCACCATACTTCCCCAGGAACCCATAAACTTTAATTTTTTATAAAATACCGAGCAAATTAAAAAATAATATCGCCCGATCCTTAATCGGCATAATTTATAATTAAAACTATAACGGTATTTAATCGTCTTCGATCCCCTAACTTTTATTCCTAATTAATAAAAATATCCTTGGCAAATGCTTTTATAATAATTAATTTTTAATAAATCCAAAAATTTCACCTTTAATAATTAAATACTAATACCCCCGATTATCCCTATTAATTATTACGGCGGTCCTATAACCAATAAAATAAAACCACACGTCCTATTTTATTATTCCATATTAATATATTTAAATATAGGCCTACTTTAAATACTTTAATTTTTTCATAATAAAAGTCCAGGTTCCGCGCACGACTAATAAAAAACATATAAATCCCCTAATAAAAGCCCCGGCAGGACTAATGCACGCGGTAAGGCGGACCGGTTTACGTAAGGCCTAAATTTAATTACAAGCTTTTTAACCATAATAATTTTAATATACATTATTAAAGCTAAAATTACCGCGGCTACTGGTACTGTAGCGGGGAGTAGGTCTGATAACCTCGCTGCATGGTCGGTGTCTGAAACCAAGCTGTTTGGTTTGGTTAGACCTCCAGTTATTTATTTAGGAGCGGCAACACTTTAGAAAACATGGAATAGTCCTGTACAGGGCTATTCCTAAACGATAATATAATATTTGGGGGAAAATATAATGTATTAAATAATAGTTATATCTCCATAACCAAGTTTCTGCCGCCATGGTTCATTACCCTTCTCGAAGTCCCGCAAGTCCCGGGGGTCCTCCTGGCTTCTTATATAGTCCTGTACAGGACTATTTTAGGGCTTTGAACTAATTATTTAAGCAATCGCGCCGGGCGCCGGTCTTTGGTATAAATACAGCGGGGGATATCTCCGGCACCGTTATATTTTACCAACCCATAATAAAAAACCGCGCCCCGCGGTCCGAAAAACTTTAGGAAAAGTTTCCTGACTCCTACCAGTATCGCCGATTTATCCGCTTCCTCGCCCTTCGTACACTACTAATTACTTTTTTACAATAACTACGGGTTCCCTTTTTTATTCTATTATAATTAAATAGGGCTGTACAGCTCTATTCTTATGGATTTTATTGCGCCCCAACCTTTATTTTCCCCGGAGGGTTCATTTTAATTAGTGGCATCTAAGCTTTACTCCGAATGATTTATAAAATAAAAAACAAAACACTTATCCCCCCTTTCCACGCAGCTAGGAGCTAATCGAGCTTAAGGAGCCCGCCTAATTCTCTTAGATCGGCGGCGCTGGCCATATTTAATATTGTAGGCCGTATCTTTCGCTTTCGCCGCCTCCCTCCTTCGAGCTTCCTTCCTCTTCTCCTTCTCCGCAGCCTTTCGCTTAACATTCCTTTTAATGGCAGCCCATCCCGGGAAGTTCTCGGTGTGGGTAGGCTGCACACTAGGTCCGGGACGGGGTAAATGGCGCTAAACGAAGTAGAACCTGGGGTCCTCCGGCCGGTGGGCCCTCCTTTTTGCCAATAAACGGCGTAAGGGCTCCTTAATAACCTCCTCCTTAAATACTTCGAAGTTATTATCCACCTTAACATTAAAAAGCGGCCTGTATTATCCTTCATATACCCACCAATGCTAATTGGTGTACGAGGGGGGTTAGGATTGTGGCGATCGCTTAGGGGTAGGAGCTATGCGTGGGGAAAACGAGGCTATCCTTAAGGGTAGGGACGAGGGCAGCGATTAATAATTAACGGGGGATGCGCGCGTAATGGAGCGTGCGAAGGGTAAAGAAGAAAGGGAAGGGGTGCGTAATAATAGCTCAAATAGCTTTAATAAACTAGGCTCTCGTCCCGGTAATATATATTCTCCCCTAGAAGATTCATAAGGGCGGTCGTTACCCCCTTTTTCTTCCAAGGCCACCTGGCCCCTTTACCTTTGGTATACAGGACTAATTATATAAATAAAGTCCGAATCCATACTATCTCCCGATTCTAACTCCATTATATCCTTTTGGTTTTCCGTATAAAAATTAAACGGGTTCACCCCCTTACGAGCTGTGGAATCTACCCTAATACTAAAAAGCTTAGGGCGTATTAAAGGAGGCCTAAGGCCCATACAAACGTTAAATATATAGGAACGCATTCCGGTAGTATTTGTATTCGTATTCAGGCTTTGCCACTCTTTATCGTCAACCAAATAACCCTGGGGATCGTTACCTCCCGCTACCATGCGTAAGAAGACCTCGTGCCGAGCAGTAGCGCCAACTTCCCCTTATAGCCACCCTGCTTTAAGGAGGTTCCTTAATAGGTTAGGGCCCATTATAAACCTTAAATAGTTTATATGAAACACCTTTACCTAATTTATAAAATGCCTTACATAATTATTGGGCGGTGGCCCGAAGGGATACAGTATATGGTTCCTTTTCCCTTCTCCCCCCATATTTAATTTTAGCTCTCGGAGGCGGTACCATAGCCTCTTTCCACTGTCCTTTAACTCCTAAAGTATAAGGGCCTTCTTATTAGCATAGACCTCCCTTCTCATTTGCGTATGGATCCACGTCATCTTCTACTCACAGATTATAATCCTAAGCGTCTTTAGCACTGCAAGGTGCTAAGATTGGTAAAAGGGGCTGACTTATACAAAGATAATTGCTGTAAGGAGGACCTTAGGCTGAAGGCCGTACTTTTTAAACATGCCCCTATTGGCTTTATTTTGAAGTATCGCCGAAAACCTTATGTAAGCCTCCCACGTATGCCTCTTAAAGTCCTCTCCTACGTTCTCTGGTGCGAACGTAATAAGCATTATGCCCCTGTGGTAGCCTTGAATAAAGGTCATTTGCGGGTCTCTTTACCCTTTTATCGTGGGGTTAACCCCTGCCTTTATTACACCAAGCAAATCGTAGTTCTTAAAGAACGGGTACTATAAGGGAATCATAAGGGCCGCCTGGTCTTTAATGGTTGGCATATCCTTAGGTCCCCTTGAAGGTTTAAAATCCGCAATCGTGAACCCAATACTATTCACCCCGCTGTATATCTCGATATAATCCTTACAGGCAGTTAATTATTAATGGGAAAAAGATTAGTCGTATTCCAGCAGCTTAATAGCGTTGTACATATATGCCCAAATGTCCATAAAGAACGCTTTGGTGGTAATGGGCCTTCGGAACTATTGGCGGAAGCGGTCGTTCTTATAACGGTTAATAAGGTTAAGCACATCCCTAATAATTACGCTTACATTTCTCTGGGCAATTTCTTTAAGCTTTGGGTTATCCACGTATAAAATATATAAGGGGATTGGCCCTCCCCAACGGGCCTGGTTTTTATATAAGCGCTAAGGTTCAATAAGGGCTTTCGTACAAAAAATCACCTCTCGGGATAATTTAAATAAGAACTCCGATTAGTATTTAGGCACTTAAGCGCTGATTTCGTTTTTTAGCCTTAACCCTTCGAAGGTATAGTCTCCCATTATTAAAATAATACTGCTTAGGGCTTTTTTGCTTTATTAGGTAATAATAGGAAATAAAAGGTGTGCTTGGACTAAAGTTCTTAGGTTAAAAGGGTTAATAAGGCACCAGATGCCGGGGGTTAGGCTAAGGGTAATATAAGCTTTTAAAGGGTAAGGGAATTTAAAAAATAAGGAATTAAATTAAAATGGAGAATAAGCTAAGCAGGACTATGCCATAGAGATTTAAGGCTGGGAGATGGTATGGTTAGAAGAAATCGAGGAAATATGGGGGGGAAAAGAGGGGGTATTTATACCTATAGGGCTTAAGTATATTGGCGGGTTTTGGGTAAACGGTGGTATCTTTTTAAATAAACAGGTATTTCCTCGAGCGTTCCCATTATTACTTTTTTACCTTATTACCCTTATAACTCCTATAACTTTCATGGCTATTAGCGGGCCTCCCATCTTTAATCGGATAACCATATAAGTCTTTTAGCCCAATTTCTCTCCCTCTCTTTCCTCCTATACCTTCGATAATCCTTCCTCCTATATACTTTTTATCGGTGCCTTTCTTCTCCCTGTAATGCTCTTCTTTTTATATATTCCTCGCTTTTTTCCCTTCCTCCAAGCCCTTTTTCCCTTAAACACTCGCTCCCTTTATCACCCCCTTTCTTTAATCTACTCCCTAATCCTTTTAAAACATGTCCCATTCAAACCAGAGTAATAATAAGGAGGCTTATAGGGGGCTCCCTAACCTCCTGGCTTTTATTCGGCGTTCACCAGCGGCCAGCAGGCCTCCTGGTTTTTCTAAACCTGCTATGCCTGTAAGCCAGCCTTCTTCTTCTCCTATACCTCGTCGTATGACCTTCGTTCTCCCTCGCCCTTGCACTCCTCCTCCTTTTGTAAAAGGGCCCGGGGCTTGTATTATAAGGAGCCGCACTCGGGTTGTTAAGCGTTTTGCTTGTGGTTAGGCGGCCCTTTTAATTAACGCCACTCTTACTATTACCCGAAGCCCTCCTTTAGGTATATTCTTCCCAAATTATTAATTTTATACAGGGCTATTTAGTTCTGATTTCCCTGGTAATTGCTCCTGCTCCTTCTCCTTCGCCGGTTAGGCCGCGAGGCCGCATCGATCGGGTATTTCAGGACCTAACCACTGGTTCCAGCGGCTTTGCTCGGCTCCCTTTATCCCCCCTATCGCCTCGTACCTCTCGTCAGTTTAGCCTTATGCAGTAAACCAGCCCGGGTTTCTTCTCCCAGAGTTTATCCAGGAGGTCCTCCCTTACCTTTTCCTCCAGTTTAATCCCCCTAAGTTAACCGCCCCAGCGCACGGTTGCGGTTTTTGGAATTGAAATGCCTTTTAGGCACGATGCCGTTTAGGCCTTCCAGCTTGGCATTTTCCCGCCAAGGCTGTCCTCGAGCCTTATTAAAAGGACCCGGTTTAAGCCGGTTTCTAACTTCGTTTATAAGGTTTATTCCACCTTCGCACCCTTTTCATTCTTGCCTCCTAGGGCTGAACAGGATTAATTATCGTTGCTCTTTTAAAACATCCTTTATTACTTTTAATTTGGCCTGTTCAGGGACCCTCCTTTAAACTATGTTTACATGGCCATATATATTAACCTGGATGTATTTAAAACCCTTCCTAAAACTACCAGCCTGGCCCCTGTATTATATAGGAGGGTTAATCGGCCTATTACCATTCCCATCCCATATGGAGGCTTCCTAGGGCAAATCATGAATGGTCTGTATTCCTCCCTTTGCTTCCATCGTTAGCAGGCACTGGCCGTATAACTTAAGGGCGTGGTAAATAAAAACCCTTACGAGTATTATACCTCCGGGTGGGCAAGTTATTTTTAGGGCTGGAAGCCTAATGCTTTTATCTGTTATATATTCCCCTTTTTCGAGTGTGTTTCCGTTCCTGGGTATGCCGGGAATAGGTGTGGCAATTACCTTTGGCTCGGCGAGGTTTGTATAGCCGAAAATAAAGGCCTTAAAAAATATATATTGGCTTCGGACTCCGATCCTCCCTGTAACGGCTATGCCCCTTACGAGAAATTCCGTATTAAGAAGCTATTTAGCGATACGGTATGGGAGCAGGATATTAAACACTGGGAGGACTACTTCGAAGCTATTCTCGGCGGCCCTAACCTTTCAGAGGTTATAAACGTTTTAAATTTGGGGGCTAAAGATATTCCCGGCCTGACCAGGCCTCCTGTGCAACCGGTATAAGGGTTTGGTTCTTTTGGCGCTCGTGGTCGAGGGGGTGGCCAAGGTAAAGCTCCTAAAGGAAATAACGGTGGTGGCGCGGCGGCCTTTTAGGCTCCTACTTGTCGCGAGGGTTTACGCTCTCGCAAGAAATAGGGGGTATTACAAATTTTTCAAAATTAAACCATAATTTCTTCGTCCCGCGATTAATCCTTTCGCTATTACCAAAATGAAAATTATACTATACAGGACTATCCAATGGCGTCCTTTGACATAAGAAATTAAGTTTTTCCCACGAAGGAATCTTTACTTTTATATATAGCCCTTTAAATAGGGATCCCGCCCTTTCTTCTCCGTAAATTAAACGAACGAATTAAAACTTAAACGGGTGATCTCCTCTTAAAACTGGAAGGCTGTTTTTCAATTGCCACCTATAAATAATTTAAAATAGGGCCATTCGGTATGGTGTGGGAACGGGAAAAAGGAAACGTAAAAATATTCCCTTCCAAATTTCTGAATAAGGGGATATGGTTCTTCTTTTTTTTATACGTGTATACACCTCGGGCTATTAACGGAGCTTTAGATGTGTGGTTTCTGCTGGGTCCTTCCATAATGTTTGGTTTTAAACTGGTTGGGGCTTATTATTATATAAGGAAGGGGATATGGAAAAAGGGGAATTTCTCTTTATATGGTAGTTCCTTTAGAGGTCTCGTAATACTGTACAGCTCTATTCCTCCATAAAAGGAACATCACCGAATTCTTCCGTGGCTATTATTGGGATTTAAAATCGTACTTTTTTCGTTATTCCTAAAAAAGGTACTTTCCCCGATTCCCGCTCTTCGTTCTTTAATTCTTCCATATTACGTGGTTTTCTTAACCGTAATACCATAATAATACGTTCGGCTAAATCGTTTTCTTCCTCCCAATCGCTACCATAAAATATTACCGTTCGGCGTTGGTCCTTACCCAAACTTTCTAACACATCGTCCCCAATATGGCCTTCCAAGCCATCCTCCTCATCGCTTAATCCTATACAATCCTCTCCCAACTCATCATTCCATTTCAAATAAGGTTCCCATCTTTTCTAAGTATCACTGCTAATTCCTACCGGCTCACTCCACCATCCGTTCTCTTAAACAAACTTCTTAACCCTATTACTCCCGACTATACGCTCAAAGGAAGGGCTTCCTTCATAGGATTCCCTAAACTGCACCGTTCTTCCTTTATTCGAGAACTTATGGACAATGTAAGGCCCTATCCATCGAGGGTTTTACTTATCCTTTATACTCCTAACCCCTATAACTGGTGTCCATCGCAACACTAAATCCCCTTCTTCTAATGGGATCTTCCTCATCTTCCCGCTATTTTTCTTATCCACGTACTTAGCCCTGGCTTCCCTATTCCGTCGTAAGATTCGGGCTACCTCCGCCAAGTCCGTTTCTTTCCGTTCCATTGCCCGGCTCCTTTCCGCCAAAAAGTCCGCGTACGGCATATCACCTTTCCAATTAATCATTCTCCAGGTAGGGAGCGCCATCTTAATGGGGGTGACCATCTCTTAACCGTACAATAACGCGTATAGGGAAAATCCTATAGCTTGGTTTATCATAACTCTTTGCGCCATCAATACCCCTGGGTACGCGTTAACCCAGCTACCGCCTAATTTTAATAACGCGTCCCTAGTGCTTAAATGGTGGTGTTCTATTCCCCCTTACAATCGTAAACTGTACACCGATACCGTAATCTTGGCCAGGCCTATTCGCTTTACAAGCTTATCCAAAAATCCTCGGTTCTCTGGTCCTCCATTAACTACCAATTTCCCACATATCCCATACCTACAAATTATATCCTACCAAACGAAATTGGCCATTTGCCCTACGGTGGCTTTTCGCAATAGTCGCCCTTTAATCCATCCTATTAAATTACATTTGGCTTATACAACGCAAATGTACCCTTTCCTTAGTGGCATTTAAAAAACATCGAGCGAAACCTTAAAAAAGGGGGTTGGAATAGGGTTAGAAATCTTTAGCGGTATCTTAGGCCTTTAAGGGTCTCGCTTCTGGCAGGTTAGGCAGGTTCTTAATACCTCCTACACCTGCTTCCATTATCCTTTCCAATAATAACGCTAAGCGATAAAGCTGGATATGGCATTCCGTCCTTTATACCCTCCGTAAATATAATTACTTTAAATAATATATTTCCGGGTTTAGTTATCGTCGACCACCAGTTATGGTTATAACTTACCCCTTAAGGTTCTGCGCCAAAACTTTTGGTCCCTTACCAGGTAATTCAAAGCCTTCCTTTTCCAACGAAGGAATAACTTATAAGGAATATCGCTCGGTCTCTTCAGGGTAATAAGGAAATACGCTGTTCTTCGGAATTCATCGCTCTATACTTTTCCTCCCAAAATCTCAGTATCCCTTCAGTCTTATACAGCCCTAAGCACGTACAACTGCGCGTTAATAAAATCTTCGATATCTTCCTCCAATTTATTATTTTCCTCGTCTAAGGGTCCTGGGGGTTTTCGTAATAACACATCTGCCATAGCGTTCTTACTTCCTAATATATACTCCACGCTAAAATCGAATTACCGTATCCATGCGATCCATTTAATAACGAGTGCTCCGGGTAGGTTAGCAGTACTACTATTAAACTAATACACTACATTAACCGCATCCATCCTAAGGATAAAATGCGCGCCATATAGGTAATTCCGTAATCGCTTTAAAGCCATAAGCAGCCCCTTGCATTCTAGCTTGGCCGAATGGTATATTCCTTCGGCTCCTTTTCAACAGCCAAACTCGTACCTCGCCACTAAGACCTTCCCTTCCCTCTTTTGGCCGATCCATACTCCCCATCCGGTTCCTAATACGTTTACTCTAATAATAATACGCCCTGCCTCCGGGGAGTAGTCAATTTTAATCAAAATTGGGGGCGATATTAGGGCTTACTTAAAAATCTCCGTTGCTCTTATATGCTTCTCCTCCCAAATAAACTGCGCCCCTATACGGGTAAATTCGTATAGGGGTTTAATAATATAAATAAAATCCTTAATAAATATTCGGTAAAAGACCACCATGCTAATAAATCTTCTAATATTTAATGCATTTCTAAAAACCGTCCACTCCTTAATCTTAATAACCTTGGCCTGTTTAGGACTACGGCCATTCGTTCCGCACACAAAACCTACTATTACGGCTAATTTCTGGCACCATTTAGATTTAACCATAAAGATTGTGGTCCCGGCCAGTTTATTCCGTAATAGTACTTAATCCAAGTTCTTAATATATTCGGCCACGTATTACCGTACCCCTGGGTAAACTTCTCGCCCATCGTATATAATAATAAGACCTTTAACCGCAATATTATCGATAAATATCCTATATATTATTGGAATAAGACCTAGGAGAATAATGGAGATAATCCTGCAAAATTAAGCAATACTATTTGTTCCTCCTTATGGAAACGTGGTTATTTTAAATAGGCCGGCGAATATTATAAAGGTAATAAGATCTTGGGATTTTGGATCGAGCACCATTTGGTCGTATCCGGAGTAAAAATCCAAAAATAAAATAAGCTGGCAATAGGCTATATCCTTTGCAAACTTATCGGCAATTAGAGGCATAAAAGCATTACGAGTTATAACCGAATTAAGCCTCTCCGCTAAGTTAATTAAGCGGTACTTCCCATTTTTCTTTTTAATTAAGAACTAAGGGTTACGGTACACCGCTTGGCTTGGTTTAATCACCCCCTTTCTTTTTCGCTTCTCGAGCATTTCGATTACCACCGTTATTAATGCCTTGGGGATAGGAATACTTTTAACCTACCACCCTGTATAAGGTACCGTATTAATCTTTTAAAAAGGGGCTATATTAGGGTTAACTTTACCTAAATATTCCCAAAACCATGCCAACGCTTATTCTTTATTTATAAGCATATTTATAAATATCCTTTATTTTTCCCCTTATAACTCCCCGAGGGATTCCAAAATCTTATTCCTTCTTTCCAATATAAGCCTGGTGCCGCTACACCCTGCCTTATATAATTGTGGGCAGATGTATTTGCTCCATTTAGTATTATTACGATCTTCTTCCGATGGCTTATTCTTTTCCCACTTCTTTTTATACTAATCCGGGTTTATAGGGGCCGTTTCGTACCCTACTCGAGCATCCACGGGCTTTATTTTATCCGCCACACGCTTATATACAATAAAGATGTTAATAATATTGGCGTCATCGAGGGGAAATGCCTCCTGGGCTCCGCCAACGCCTAGGATCTTGTTAATAATAAAGTCTTATATCCTCCTCTTATCACTTCGCAGCTCCCGATCGTTGCCCTTATAGTACTTTCCTGGGAAAACGTCCAACCTTCTCCTGGCAGCTTTTCTCCTATAGCTGGGGTTCCGTGGGTAATCGTAAGGCTTTCTACGCCCCTGCCCCTTTGGCTGGTAAAGGGCAACCTCCATATCTGGTTCTCCGGTCCAAATCTCTTCATTTAGGAGGTTTTCCCCTTTTTACGGCCCATTAATATGCCCCTTCATGGGTATATCCTCCTTAAACTTTTTCACAAGGCGCTTAACTTCCTTTATAAAAAGTTGGGCTATTACTTCTTCGTTATCCAAATTTAAAACTTCTATTACGTAGGCAGGGATTTCGATTCTGCCAGTACGGGGTTTCTTTAATCCTGTACTGGCCTTTTTTTTTTTATTGGTCGAATTATAGGGGCTTCCTGCATTTTTCTGGAAACCTTTATTCCCTGGGGATAAATATTACGGAGTATTTTTCCATGTTCTTTTTCCAGGGTTAGGTTTATAACGATAATAATATAATTACTCCCTCCTATTTCGAGCTCCCCGATTAATACATTGCGCTCCTTATTATGGCGCTATTTCCACCCCGTTGCCATAATAAAAGGTATTCCTAATATTACTTTTGGCGCCCCTTTTCGATCTTCTTTTGGCACGAAGAAATTCTGCGCAATGCGTTTAGGTCTTAAAAAAACGTGCACCCATTACCGTATAACCAAGGCTGAATTAGTCTTTTGGCCATTATAGCCGGAAAACGCAATTCGCGCCTGGTAAGCCTTAAAGCCGTATTCCTAGGCGTAGATTTGTTTTAGGATATTGGCTTCCGCGCCTATATTTACAATAGCCCTGGCCAGCCTATTCTTTGGCCCTTTTATGCGTATTAATAAGCACGGGCTTGGGTAAAGGAAGAAGGGGATTGTTAAGGGGATTAATGCCAATGGGTTAGGAATATTAACTGAATAGGAGACTGCCTCTTCTCCCTTTAGCATTGCCGCTCTTAGGCCTCCTGGCAGGCTTATGGATAGGACCCTGAAGTTTATACGCTCGTATTATTAATATGGCTAAGTGCGTATAAGGTTTATAAATTTTAATTCCTCCGGGGGTATATTATTAATAAAGCGTATTTCTATTCTAACCATCTGGTGAATATTAGGCCTATTTAAAACTACCTGTCGGTATCCCTTTGGCTTTTTACCCTTGTAAATAATTTCGTTAATAATTTCCTCCACCCTCGTTTTACCTACCAGTTTTTCCTGTAAAATTATCCTTATGGGTTATAATACTTATAATACCTCCGCAATCGTCAACCCGTAAGGCCTTCCTATAATCTTTACAAGTTATTCTTCCATTGCCTTTTAAAAAACTAGGTCCGTAAACTTTAGGGGGTCCTTACGCTTACTGCCTAAGGGCGCCTCTTTTTCCTCCTATATGCTGCGTTCCATTTTCTCCTTTATCGCGCCCAATACTTTTTTGTGGCCAGGATCCTTCTCTTTTCCTTTGGCGCCTTCTTTTTCCCCAACCGCTTCAACCTTATCTTCCACTTTTGCTCTTTTTGGGGGCCTACCTCGTCCTCTCTTAATTCCTTCCTGGTTATAATTAAAAACCGATTGCGCCGTTTTATTATAAACGTTAATAATAAGGGCTTCCGCTACTATCTCCGCTTCCATATCCTCCCAGCTTTCCCATAAGTACTCCTTAACCGTTATTGCCTTATTTTTCATTATAATAAATGGCTAATTATCCTAAACACCACTATTCTTAGGAATTTTGTAAACCTCGTCGGCTAGGTTCACTTATGGCTGGCATATTTAAAGTACCTGGTCCTTTTTATTAATTAGGCCAGGCGTATTTTTTAAAAACCAGGGGTTTCCCATAATCGTATTCTGGGCCTTTTATACCCGATCGTACTAATCCTTAGGCACCTTTTTTTATTTATAATACCGTAAAAATACTATTCTTATTGGTACTCCTTCCGTAATCACATTATTAAACGTCTTAATAGGCCAGGTATTATATTCGCTCCTTTCGAAGTCCCATCCTGGTATTTAATAAAAGGGGTATCCATAAAGGACTCCGTTAATTTAATCCTAAACGTCCCATAGGCAATTATACAGTATATGGTTACTTCCTAAGCACCAATAATATCTTACTACCTTGGTCTGGTACTGGGGCCTTTTGCTAAAACTGGTTGCTAATATAAGGAGTGCTTATGCCTTTAAAATTTCCAAAGGGATTATGCTGGTTTCTTAGGGGAATTCGGCCTAAACATAATGAAGTCCTCGCGTGTGGTCCCGTCCAGTTTAATAGGTTTAATTAGGACTATACCTATGGTGGTTTTCGTATTGGGGTTTATTTTCCCTAATTTTACCGTTATCCAGCACCAGCTTCACTTTTTCGCCTATTTTCTGGTTTAATAACGCATATATGTCAGCCACGCTTAAAGCACTTAGTTTTTCAGCTAGGTCTTGTTTAATTACTCTGGGCAGGACTGATCGGCTAATAGGTACTTTATCGCTTCCTCGTGGTTGGAGCGCGGGCGGCAAATCGCGGGGGTCGGTCTGGTTCCTTTGGGCCATTTTGGCCAAATCGTATCGGTTGGCTTATTGGAACTGGGGGTCGATAGGGTTATACGTGGCTTCCTTAGCGCGGGCGGTGGTCCCTTTTTCTTTTTGTTAGAACTTATTTCCGAACAGCTTTATCGTTTTTTTACGCTAATCCAGGAACGCTTCAAGCTTTTGGAGGAGTTCCTCGTGGGTTCCAAGGCATAGGTCGTTATTTGTAATCCCTATAAAACTGTACAATTAAGCCTATAATATATTATTAAAGGCGTTTAGGAACGCGTTCGATAAAATAATATTATTAATATAACCCGTGTGGTTCTCCTTATATTGAGCGAGCCGATGTTTCCACCCCGCGATATATAGCCATTATTAACTGATATTCTTTGTAGGCCAGTTTTGGTAGGCGAAGCG
Organism: Zalerion maritima; assembly: GCA_022664585.2. Taxonomy (NCBI): domain Eukaryota; kingdom Fungi; phylum Ascomycota; class Sordariomycetes; order Lulworthiales; family Lulworthiaceae; genus Zalerion; species Zalerion maritima. The sequence goes on from JAKWBI020000531.1 coordinate 18,258, forward strand.
CTCCAGGTTTACCATATTACGGCCTTCCTGAAAGATATCCCTGTCTGCGAATTCCGTTTTTAGGGCCTTTTTTGCTTTAATCCATATTTTTCCTATGGCAAGCGATTCGACTGGTTCGGCGTAGGTGCTAATACAACATTATATAACGTAGTCTATCTTTTACGCATCGCTTATAGGTATTACCTGCTTAAATATTCGATCCAATTAACGCGTATATTGGGAGATATTGTTTCCCCTAAACATTACGCTCCCCTATGTACCAGGAAGCGGTAACGGTAATCGGACCACAGCGTATTAGTTTATCTCGTGGGGACTGTACTGATTAGCATTGGATATTACTTTTACGGACTGGCCGGGGGATGGTATTCGTTTTATCCCTTAAGATATCGGAGAGACATTTGTATTATATTTTGCCCGGGGCACTGGCGTAATAAGAGTTCTGGATAGCGGGATCTTAAGCGAGGGAGGGTCAGAAGGCAATCGCTCGGCTCCTCGTTTATATGATAAGGTTTAAACTTCGTTGGCGCTTTCGGGTATTTCTGCTTTTGAAAATCGTTCTTGGGCCTAAGGCCTATTCATAAGGCGTTTTTTGCCTTCCTTTACCGTAATAATGTTCTGGTAAAAAAGCCTTCGCCGCGCCTTGCCTTAAAAATATAATATAATGAATTTAAATGGTGGAATAACTTTTTAAAAAATAGAATAATTTATAAAAGATGGAAAAGATTATAGGAGTTAGGATTTAAATAGGTTTTTAAAGGGTAATGCAGTACAGGATTATTCTTCCTTAGCCCTAGGCTAGAGAATTATAAACGGTCCCTTAGAATTAAAAATGGTGGTAATAATAATGCTTTTTTAGGCCTTTTAAGCGTAATCGTGGGATTTTTATAACTCGAAGCAGGGAACCTATATAATTTCCTTAGTAATTACCTTCCCATCTCCCGGGTATTAATGCTATCCTTCCGGGGCCCCAATAGGTCTTATCCCTCGCGTTCCGCGCCTCGCGCTAAAAGATCTTAGGCTTCGTAGGCATACCGCTTTACCGTTCTCCTCGATCGCCTTTACCCCTTACTGCCAATTAGTCCGCTCCTAGTAACTTCTAACTTGCCGGCTTCTTATAGGGCCGGGCGTAATATTGGTTAACTTATTTAGGCTAAAAGGCCTCGCCTTACCTTCCCCTAAGCTCTAAACCTTCCACAACTTCCTTACCGCATATTTATCCCCCTCTTTGGCCGCTTTTTTGGGTAAAAAAAATTAGGCGCTCTCGAAGGGGGTTGGGAATTAACCATGGTTCTATAGGTGGGAGCCTTAAAAGTCTGGCGTTTATAGTCCATAAATTATTGTAATCGCCACGTTTCCCTCTGGTTACGGTCCGATCGCAATAAAGCGTGGGACCCCCAAACTTTTCCCAAACAAGTTTGGTTCTCGAGATCTCTTTTTCTTTTCTTCTGGCCTGTACAGGACTACCCTTATACCAAATTCCTCAGAAGGGGATCGACCTCAGCTTGGACGGGCGATCCGTATTCTTTTAAGCCCTTTAAGGGATACTTCCCCTGGCATCCGTTGGGTCGGGCACGGGGTTTAATATTAATAATAAAAAGCAAAACTTAACCTAGGAAACGGTGGGGGTTAGGCCTTCATTCGAAGAACAACTTAATGGTCATAAAAAACGGTATCCATCTTCCCCTATATTTTGGAGCGCTTAGTGGCTTTAATCCTTCCTTCTTCTTATGCCCTTCAAAAAGCGGCAAAGGTACTCCACAACTCCTGTTCTCTGCTTACGGGGTCTCAGCCGGGATCACACAAATCGTCCTTCCGCCACGTAGTTTTTAAAATCCTTCGCAACCGTAATAAACCCTTATAAACCAAGCCCGGTCATTATGTACTTCCTCCTGCCTATAAGTAAAATACTAATGCTATTCAGCTCTGCCTACTTCTTCCCAGATCGGTTTAAAGTGCCTTCGTAATCTCCACCTTAATACTATTTGTCCCCTTAACCGAAATCACGTAAATTATCCCTCCGCCACGCAGTTTTTGGGATCTTCTTTATAACCGTAGGTAGGGTTATAGTACGGGCCAGTTTAGGGGCGCCTTATTTAGCCCCTAAGCTTCCGCGGTAGCTTTAACCAGCCCTAATCATCCCTTCTCTTTAGAACTTTTTTTAACAATATAAGGGCACTTCTGCTGCTTTCCCCCTTACTTTAAGTTTAACCGGAATTACGTAAATCGCCCCTCCGCCATATAGCTTTTGGGATCCTTTATAACCGTAATGCCCTCGGAGCTCAAACTGGGCTTACAAGAATATTCCTTCCATTTAAAAATAGGACTGTAATCCTGCTCTTCTCTATGCGCATTAACACTCTCAGTAATCCCTTCCTTTACTCCTTCTATAACCGAGCAAATAAAGGCTTCCTCGCTACATCGCGCCTTAACTTCACGCCGGACTTCCGTAGCACAGTGGGGGTTTAATTGTTTATTAGCCTTTATCATTTCGCTTACAGGGGTATAATAAGGGTGTACAGCTTTGCTTAGCACTCGAAACCCAATCCCTTCTTGGCCTTCCCACCGCGACCATATACGCGCTTCTAACCGGCGCCGGGCCCATTTCGGAATCGAATTCCCGTTATTTGGCTCTGGCCCTTATGGGTTTGTAACACTACCAGGATAATCCCATGGCGCCGCAAAACTTCCGCATTATTTCTTCTTTTCGAGGACGTATTCCCTGGTTCCTCCGTAATAGTAAATCGTTTAAAGTATAGGTAATTAAATTCCGAAAAGCTCTTAAGCTCCGTATATTATGCAGGTCTGCCCAGCTTTACCTACTACTGCCCCTAATTCATTATACTTGCTTTATCCTGGGGGCAATTAATTCTTAACCGGATATTACGCCTTTGCCACCGTGGGAAAAAAACTGCCCCCCCTAAAAAATACAGCTTACGCGATTTCTTAGGTTCTCATAACGCAGCGTACTGGTCGGTCTTTAACTTTATCGTAATATAGGTGTCCGCTTCCGCTTCTTATAATATAAGTATTACGAATTCCTTACCGGTATACCGTAAAAGGGTTCTTCCACCTCGGCGTAATAATTTCCGCGGATTCTTACTTACGCTTATTAATATAATTCCGTACAGCACTATTCCCTAATTATAATCATTAACCCAAATCAATTAGGGGGAGAGAATGGTAAAAGAATTTCTTAAATCTTAATCCTAAAAAACGCAGGCTCGTTACCGAAACTTAAGTTCGTGAATCCTGGTTAAACCTTTAAAAAATATAGCGGGGAATAGGTTTAATAACCTCGCTGTATGGTCGGTGTTTAAAACCAAGCTATTTGGTTTGGTTAGACCTTTAGTTGCCTATTTAGGAGCGGCAACACTCCAGAAAACATAAAATAATCCTGTACAGGGCTATTCCTAAACGATAATATAATATTTGGGGGAAAATATAATGTATTAAATAGTAGTTGCATCTCTATAACCAAGTTTCTGCCGCCATGGTTTATTACCCTTCTCGAAGTCCCGCAAGTCCCGGGGGTCCTCCTGGCTTCTTATATAATCCTGTACAGGACTATTCTAGGGCTCTAAACTAGTTATTTAAGCAATCGCGCCGGGCGCCGGTCTTTGGTACAAATGCAGCGGGGGATACCTCCGGCACCGCTACAGTACCAAACTTACCCTTTAATTATTCCTTATTAAGGGATTTAAATTATACTTATTTTAATTATAAAACCCAAAAAAGCCCTATATTAATATTTATTATTATTACCTCCCCGTATCGGGATTGGGTAATTTACGCGCCTACTGCCTTCCTTAAATATAATAACCGTTTTTTAGGCTCCTTTTCCGGGGTTAAGCCCTAACCCTCCATTACCCATTACAACCACTTTAATCCATTACATTAAAATTAAAAATTAATAAGGCAGAAATTTAAATAAACCATTACCGGTGCAAGGCCATATAATTTAAGAAATTATTATAAATTACCTATCAGCCCCAAAGGGTATTAGTCTTTAATTTAATAAATATACCGCTTTCAAAATCGCGGTTTTTTATATATATTAGCTTTAAAATTACCACGATTATCCAAATAATATAAAATTATTAAATAAATAATAATTAATTTAATAAACCATTCGTAATTTCGCGGTATAATTATTTATACTTAAATATATATAGCTTAATCTTTAAAATAAATATATAATTATTGGTAAAATTAACCAGGTAATTATTATTTGCCGGGATTAATC
>JAKWBI020000531.1:30000-32433 GCA_022664585.2 Zalerion maritima
GATGCCCCCGACTGTCCCTATTAATCATTACGGCGGTCCCATAACCAACAAAATAGAACCACACGTCCTATTCTATTATTCCATGCTAATGTATTCGAGCATAGGCCTGCTTTGAACACTCTAATTTTTTCACAGTAAAAGTCCAGGTTCCGCGCACGACCAGTGAAGGACATGCGAATCCCCTAGTGAAAGCCCCGGCAGGACCAGTGCACGCGGTGAGGCGGACCGGTCTGCGCGAGGCCCAGGTTCAACTACGAGCTTTTTAACCACAACAACTTTAATATACGCTATTGGAGCTGGAATTACCGCGGCTGCTGGCACCAGACTTGCCCTCCAATTGTTCCTCGTTAAGGGATTTAAATTGTACTCATTCCAATTACAAGACCCAAAAGAGCCCTGTATCAGTATTTATTGTCACTACCTCCCCGTGTCGGGATTGGGTAATTTGCGCGCCTGCTGCCTTCCTTGGATGTAGTAGCCGTTTCTCAGGCTCCTTCTCCGGGGTCGAGCCCTAACCCTCCGTTACCCGTTGCAACCACTTTAGTCCACTACACTAAAGTCGAAAGTTGATAGGGCAGAAATTTGAATGAACCATCGCCGGCGCAAGGCCATGCGATTCGAGAAGTTATCATGAATCACCTGTCAGCCCCGAAGGGCATTGGTCTTTAATCTAATAAATACACCGCTTCCGAAGTCGCGGTTTTTTGCATGTATTAGCTCTAGAATTACCACGGTTATCCAAGTAGTATGGAACTATCAAATAAACGATAACTGATTTAATGAGCCATTCGCAGTTTCGCGGTATAATTGCTTATACTTAGACATGCATGGCTTAATCTTTGAGACAAGCATATGACTACTGGCAGAATCAACCAGGTAACTATCGTTCGCCGGGGTTGGCCGACAGCGCTCGGGGGCGCTGAGGAGTATCTTTAGTTACCGACTGGGTGCCGGGGGCGGTCGCACGACGCGTCCCGCGGCAGCCGCCGCCCGGAAGCTCGCCGGCCGCGATAGGCCAGGGCTCGCCTCCGGGGGCATCCTGTTACCCCCTCTAGGGTTCCCCAAGGCGCCGTCGGCGCGGGTTGCGGACGTCCGCGGGGACGCCAGCAGCCGCACCTAGGTGCCTCAGGAGGAGACCACTTCGCAGCGCCCTCCCCGCGGTGGCGAGGCTGGCGCCGGGACGGTGGCTCCCGGTGCTCTGGTGGAAGGTGTGGCCAGCGGCCAGTGACCCACAGAACCCATCCGGCGGCGAGGTGGGCGAACCCACGAGGCCTTCTCGGGACCCTCGCACCGGCTGCAGGCCCAGTGGGCCCACGTGGGGTGCGGGGGAATTATAGGCTTCCACTATGAACCCGCCGCTGCCGAGCCTGAGCTACAAGGTTGTTCAGCGGGCCACGCAGTTGGAGCCCGTTACTGTACGGGACGCGGGTGGCGGAAGCCCCTGCGGGGGGATCTCAGCGCCCTGAATGAGCGCTAATGCCCTGGGGGGAACCGCCGCGAGACCCCACGAAGCGCCGGCGTAGCGGCTGCTGGGCGGGGAGGGGGCCGGCATGGCACCCGCGGCCCACTGCAGCTCAGTGGCTGAAGTGGGCTTCGGGGCTGCTAATCCGCCTGAAGGCCGCCGTTGCCGCGTCCATGTGGACCCGGCTCGGCCGCCTTCCTCACATACCCACCGACCATGTTGCGGGGGTCGGAACGCACGGACGGTACTTAACGCACGAAAATTAATTCCGATAAATTCATTTTGTATGGCAAATCCTAAAAATCGACTCACGGCCACACAACGTAACTCGCCATATATGGGCGCAGTTTCCGGCACCCGGTTTCGGACCGGCCAGATATTGTAGGGGGCTGTAGGGGGCGGAAGGGGGCTCCCACCGCCGCGATTATTTTTATACGTCGGCGAAACGCCCCGCGCTGCGCCGTACCCCCATTACCGGCGGAATATGGCCGCCGGGGGGAGGGGGCGTCGTGGTAGCCCACCCGGGACAAAATATTAGCACAGCCGCGCAAACATACCCGGGATAAAATAATAGGAGCGTCGCGCGGACGTACCCGGGACAAAATATTATAAGGGTCGCGCGGACGCACCCGGGACAAGAGGCTAGGCGCGTCGCGCGGACGTACCCGGGACAAAATATTATAAGGGTCGCCCGTGCCTACCCGGGACTTGGCACGTTTCGAAAAAAAAAAAGGAGAAAAACTTTCGAGCCGCAAGGCGAAAAACGCAATTATGCCATTACGGGGTCGAAGGTACAAATAATTACAGGCGAAATACTTTAATATTTAGGCATATATTTAATTATATTAAATTTTCCATATACATTAAAATTATTAAGGGCCCGGTTAAATATAGATATAAATATATACAATATTTAAATAAGGTAAAATAATTAATATTTATTAAATAATTTAAAATTTTAATAATATAAA
>JAKWBI020000532.1:0-32422 GCA_022664585.2 Zalerion maritima
ATATTTTTACGATTTTATTTGCATTATATATACCATTTGTAAAATTTACTGCGGATGGAGTTGGGCGGCGAAAAGCTACGGTTAAAAATTCGGGGGCGGGTTAATCATGTGACCATCGATTTTGTTGCATAATATACAGGCAGTAATAAATTTGGCCGCATCCGCCCGATTAAAACGATTAAAAATAAGTAAAAATCGGCAAAATAGTATTTATAGTATTACCTTCCCATTATAGTTTTTCCTATATTTTTACGGTTTTATTTGCATTATATATATCATCTGTAGAATTTACTGCGAATGGAGTTGGGCGGCGAAAAGCTACGGCGAAAAGATCAGGGGCGGGCTAATTATATAACCATTGAGTTTATTATACAGTATATGGGCAGTAATAAATCTGGCCGCATCCGCCCGATTAAAAGGATTAAAAATTAATAAAAATCGTAAAAATAATATTTATAACATTACCTTTCTATTGCAGGTCTTCTTATATTTTTACGATTTTCTTTGCATTATATATATTATTTATAAAATTTACTACGGATGGCATATTAAACGCCGAAAAAATCAAAGGCGGGCTGATCATGTGACCAACCACATTATTATATGGCTTTGGTAAATGCACACCTGCGATACGTACCAGGCCGTATCCGCCTAAATAAAATAAATAAATATAAATATAAATTGGAAATAGTATATTTATAATATTACCTTTCCAGAGCAGCTTTTTCTATATTTGTACGATATTATTTGCATTATATATTTTATTTTTAAAATTTACTGCCGATGGAATATTGAGCGGCGAAAAATTCGGGGGCGGGCTGATTATGTGACCAACCATATTATTGTATAGCTTTGGTAAATGTACACCTGCCATACGCACCAGGCCGCATCCGCCTAAATAAAACAAATAAAAATAAATTTAAATTGTAAACATAATATTTATAATATTAAGCTTTTATGGCAGCTTTTCCTATATTTTTACGATTTTATTTGCATTATATATATTATTTTTAAAATTTACTGCGGATGGAATATTAAGCGTCCAAAAAATCAGGGGCGGCTGATTATATACCTAACCATAATATTATATGGCTTTGGTGGATACACACCTGCCATACGCACCAGGCCGCATCCGCCTAAATAAAATAAATAAATAAAAATAAAAATTTGTAAAATACTATTTAAATGATTATTTATTAATCGCAGCTTTTATTTTATTTTTACCTTTTTATTTGCGTTTCTTACATAATTTTTAAAATTTATTATAAATATAATCGTGGGTAGGGAAAAAATTGGGGTTAGGTTAATTATATAATTAATTATATTATTATTTAACTTTGGTAAAAATATACCTGCCATATATACCAGGCCATATACGCTTAAATAAAATAAATAGAAATATATAGAAATATATAAAATGATACTTTAATAATTATCTTTTAATAATAGTTTTTACATTATGTTTACCATTTTAGTCCCGGTTTATAATTTATTTTTAAAATATATTATAAACGGAATCGTTAGGTGGGAAAGAAATTAGGGGCGGCCAAATTATATACCTAACCATATTATTATATGGTTTTTGGCATATTATAGCGGTGCCGGAGATATCCCCCGCTGCATTTGTACCAAAGACCGGCGCCCGGCGCGATTGCTTAAATAATTAATTTAAAGCCTTAAAATAATCCTATACAGGATTATATAAAAAGCCAGAAGGACCCCCGGGATTTATAAGACTTTTGGGAGGGTAATAAACCATGGCGGCAGAAATTTAATTATAAAAATATAATTATTATTTAATATATTATATTTTCCCCTAAATATTATATCATTATTTAGGAATAATCCTGTATAGGATTATTTTATATTTTTTAAAGTATTACCGCTCTTAAATAGGTAATTAAAGGTTTAACCAAACCAAATAGCTTGGTTTTAAACACCGACCATATAGCGAGATTATTAAACTTATTTTCCGTTATATTTTTTAAAGGTTTAACCAGGATTTATAAACTTAAATTTTAATAACGAGCCTGCGTTTTTTAGGATTAAAATTTAAGGAATTCCTTTATTATTCTCTCCCCTTAATTAACTTAGGTTAATAATTATAATTAGGGAATAATATTATACGGAATTATATTAATAAGCGTAAATAAAAATTCGCAGAAATTATTACGTTAAGGTAAAAGAACCCTTTTACGGTATACCGGTAAAGAGTTCGTAATATTTATATTACGAAAAGCGGAAGCGGATATTTATATTATAATAAAATTAAAAACCGACCAGTACGCTATATTATAAAAGCTTAAAAAATCGCGTAAATTATATTTTTTAGGGGGGGCAGTTTTTTTCCCACGGTGGTAAAGCGTAATATTCGGTTAAAAATTAATTGCCCCCAGGATAAAGTAAGCACGATGAATTAAGGGCAGTAATAGGTAAAGCTGGGCAGACTTATATAATATACGGAGTTTAAAAACCTTTCGGAAATTAATTATTTATATTTTAAACGATTTATTATTATAGAAAAACCAGGGAATATGTTCTCGAAAAGAAAAAATAATGCGGAAATTTTACGGCGTTATGGGATTACCCTGGCAGTATTGTAAATTTATAAGGGCTAAAGCCAAATAACGGGAATTCGATTCCGGAATGGGCCCGGTGCCGGTTAAAAGCGCGTATATGGTCGCGGTGGAAAGGCCAAAAAGGGATTGGTTTTCGAGTATTAAACAGAATTATATACCCTTATTATACCCTTATAAGTAAAATAATAAAGGTTAATAAATAATTAAACCCTTATTATATTATAAAAGTCCGGCATAAAATTAAGGCGCAATATAGTAAAAAAGCCTTTATTTGCTCGGTTATAAAAGGAATAAAGAAAGGGATTATTAAAAGTATTAATACGTATAAAAAAAAGCAGGATTATAATCCTATTTTTAAATAAAAGGAATATTTTTATAAGCCCAGTTTAAGCTCCGAGGGTATTACGATTATAAAGGATTTTAAAAGCTATATAGTAAAGGGGCGATTTACGCAATTCCGGTTAAATTTAAAATAAGGGGGAAAAATAATAAAAGTGCCCTTATATTATTAAAAGAAGTTTTTAAAAAAAGGGATAATTAGGGCTGGTTAAAGTTACCGCGGAAATTTAAGGGTTAAATAAGGCGCCCCTAAATTGGCCCGTATTATAATCCTATTTACGATTATAAAGAAAATCCCAAAAATTATATAATAAAGGGATAATTTATATGATTTCGGTTAAGGGGATAATAATATTAAGGTGGAGATTACGGAGGTATTTTAAACCGATTTGGGAAAAAGCAGGTAAAGCTAAATAATATTAATATTTTATTTATAGGTAGGAGAAAGTATATAATAATCGGGCTTGGTTTATGGGGGCTTATTATAATTATAAAGGATTTTAAAAATTACGTGGCGGAAGAATAATTTATATAATCCCGGTTAAAATCCCGTAAGTAAAAAATAAAAGTTATAAAATACTTTTACCGCTTTTTAAAGGGTATAAAAAAAAGGAAGGATTAAAGCCATTAAGCGCTTTAAAATATAAGGGAAAATGGATACCGTTTTTTATAATTATTAAATTATTTTTCGAATAAAGGCCTAACCCTTACCGTTTTTTAAATTAAGTTTTATTTTTTATTATTAATATTAAACCCCGTGCCCGATTTAACGGATACCAGGGAAAGTATTCCTTAAAGTATTTAAAAAAATATAAATCGCCCGTTTAAGTTAAGGTCGATTCCCTCCTAAGGTATTTAATATAAGGGTAGTTTTATATAGGCCTTATTAAAAAAAAGGAAAAAAAGATTTCGAGAACCAAATTTATTTGGGAAAAGTTTAGGGGTTTTATATTTTATTATAATCGGATTGTAATTAAAGGGAAATATGGCGATTATAATAATTTATAAATTATAAACGCCAGACTTTTAAGGCTCCCACCCATGGAACCATGGTTAATTCCCTATCCCCTTTAAGGGCGCCCAATTTCCTTTACCCAAAAAAGCGGCCAAAAGGGGGGGATAAATATACGGTAAGGAAATTATGGAAGGTTTAAAGTTTAGGGGAAGGTAAGGCGAGGCCTTTTAGCCTAAATAAATTAACCAATATTACGCCCGGCCTTATAAAAAGCCGGCAAATTAATAATTACCAGGAGCGGATTAATTAATAATAAGGGGTAAAGGCGATCGAGGGAAATGGTAAAGCGGTATATTTATAAAATTTAAAATTTTTTAATATAAGGCGCGGGATATAAGGGATAAAACCTATTAAGGCCCCGGAAGAATAATATTAATACCCGGAAAATGGGAAGGTAATTATTAAGGAGATTATATAGGTTCCTTATTTCGAATTATAAAAATCCCACGATTATATTTAAAAGGTTTAAAAAGTATTATTATTATTATTATTTTTAATTTTAAAGGACCGTTTATAATTCTCCAGCCTAAGGTTAAGGAAAAATAATCCTATATTATATTACCCTTTAAAAACCTGTTTAAATCCTAATTTTTATAATTTTTTCCATTTTTTATAAATTATTTTATTTTTTAAAAAATTATTCCATTATTTAAATTTACTTTATTATATTTTTAAGGTAAGGTACGGCGAAGGCTTTTTTACCAAAATATTATTATAATAAAGGAAGGTAAAAAACGCCTTATAAATAAACCTTAAGCCTAAGAACGATTTTTAAAAGTAAAAATACCCGAAAACGTTAATAAAGTTTAAACCTTACCATGTAAATAAAAAACCGAGCAATCGCCTTTTAACCCTCCCTTATTTAAAATCCCGTTATCCAGAACTTTTATTATACCAATACCCCGGGCAAAATATAATATAAATATTTTTCTAATATTTTAAAGGATAAAATAAACGTTATTTTCCGGCCAATCCGTAAAAATAATATTTAATATTAATTAATATAATTCCTACGAAATAAATTAATATATTATGGTCCGATTATTATTACCGCTCCCTGGAATATAGGGAAGCGTAATATTTAAGGAAAATAATATTTTTTAATATACGTATTAATTGGATTAAATATTTAAGCAGGCAGTATTTATAAATAATGCGTAAAAAATAAATTATATTATATAGTATTATATTAATATTTATGCCGAACCAATCGAATTATTTACCATAAGAAAAATATGGATTAAAGTAAAAAAGGCCCTAAAAACGGAATTTATAAATAAGGATACCTTTTAGGAAGGTCGTAATATGGCAAACCTGGAGCGCTTTGCCTACCAAAACTGGCCTACAAAAAATATTAATTAATAATAATTATATATTACGGGGTAGAAACGCCGGCTCGCTTAATATAAGAAAAACCATACGGGTTATATTAATAATATTATTTTATTAAACGCGTTTTTAAACGATTTCGATAATATATTATAGGCTTAATTATATAATTTTATAAGGATTATAAATAACGACCTATACCTCGGAATTTATAAAAAACTTCTCCAAAAGCTTAAAGCATTCCTGGATTAATATAAAAAGATAATAAAGCTGTTCGGAAATAAGTTTTAATAGGAAAAAAAAAGGACCACCGCCCGTGTTAAAGAAGCCACGCGTAACCTTATCGACCCTTAATTTTAATAAACCAACCGATATAATTTAATTAAAATGGCCTAAAGGAACCAGACCAACCCCCGCGATTTACCGCCCGCGCTTCGACCATAAGAAAGCGATAAAATACCTATTAGCCGATCAGTCCTGCCTAAAGTAATTAAATAAAATCTAATTAAAAAGCTAAATACTTTAAGCGTGGCTAATATATATATATTATTAAACCAGAAAATAAGCGAAAAAATAAAGCTAGTATTGGATAATGGTAAAATTAGGGAAAATAAACCTTAATACGAAAACCTTTATAAGTATAATCCTAATTAAACCTATTAAACTGGACGGGATTATACGCGGGGACTTTATTATATTTAGGCCAAATTCCCCCAAAAAATTAGTATAATCCCTTTAAAAATTTTAAAGGTATAAGCATTTTTTATATTAATAATCAGTTTTAATAAAAGGCCCTAATATTAAACCAAGGTAATAAAATATTATTAATATTTAAAAAATAATTATATATTATATAATTGCCTATGGGATGTTTAGGATTGGATTAACGGAGTTCTTTATAAATACCCCTTTTATTAAACACCAGAATGGGATTTTAAAAAAAATAAATATAATACCTGGCCTATTAAAATATTTAATAATATAATTACGGAAAAAGTATTAATAAAAACAGTATTTTTACGGTATTATAAATAAAAAAAAATGCCTAAAGATTAATATAATCGGGTATAAAAGGCCTAAAATATAATTATAAAAAACCCCTGATTTTTAAAAAATACGCCTAATTTAATGAATAAAAAGGACTAGGTACTTTAAATACGCCAGCCATAAATAAATCTAACCAATAAGGTTTATAAAATCCTTAAAAATAATAATGTTTAAAATAATTAGCCATTTATTATAATAAAAGGCAAAGCAGTAACGGTTAAGAAATACTTATAGGAAAGTTGGGAGAATATAAAAGCGGAAATAATAGCGGAAGCCCCTATTATTAATATTTATAATAAAACGGCGCAATTGGTTTTTAATTATAACCAGGAAGGAATTAAAAAAAGATAAGGCAGGCCCCCAAAAAAAACAAGAGTGGAAAATAAGATTAAAACGGTTGGGGAAAAAAAAGGCGCCAAAGGAAAAAAGAAGGATCCTGGCCACGAAAAAGTATTAGGCGCGATAAAGGAAAAAATGGAATATAATATATAGGAAGAAGAAAAGGCGCCCTTAAATAATAAGCATAAAAACCCCTTAAAATTTACGGACCTAATTTTTTAAAAGGTAATAGAAAAATAATTTGTAAAGATTATAGGGAGGCCTTACGGGTTAATAATTACGAAGGTATTATAAATATCGCAGTTTATAAGGATAATTTTATAGGAAAAACTGGTAGGTAAAATAAGGGTGGAGGAAATTATTAATAAAATTATTTATAAGGGTAAAAAGCCAAAGGAATACCGATAGGTAATTTTAAATAGGCTTAATATTTACCAGATAATTAAAATAAAAACACGTTTTATTAATAATATACCCCCGAAAAAATTAAAGTTTATAAACTTTATACGTATTTAATTATATTAATAATACGAGCGTATAAACTTTAGGGTCCTATTTATAAGCCTGCCAGAAGGCCTAAAAGCGGTAATACTAAAGGGAGGAGAGGCAATTTTTTATTTAATTAATATTCCTAACCCATTAGTATTAATCCCCTTAATAATCCCCTTTTTCCTTTACCCGAGCCCATATTTATTAATATATATAAAAGGGCCAAAAAATAGGCTGGCCAAGATTATTATAAATATAAGCGTAAAAACTAATATTTTAAAACGAACCTATACCTAGAAATACGGTTTTAAGGCTTACCAGGCGTAAATTATATTTTCCGGTTATAATGGCCAGAAAACCAATTTAGCCTTAATTATATAATAATGGGTGTATATTTTTTTAAAACTTAAACATATTACGTAAAACTTTTTTATACCAAAAGAAAATTAAAAAGGGGCGTTAAAAGTAATATTAGGAATACCTTTTATTTTAATAATAGGGTAGAAATAATATTATAATAAAAAGCGCAATACATTAATCGGGGAGCTCGAAATAAAAGGGAGTAATTATATTATTATTATTATAAACCTAACCCTAAAAAAAAATATAAAAAAATATTCCGTAATATTTATCCCTAAAAAATAAAGGTTTTTAGGAAAATATAAAAAGCCTTTATAATTCGATTAATAAAAAAAAAAAACCAGTATAGGATTAGGGAAACCCTATGCTGGCAGAATCGAAATCCCTGCCTATATAATAAAAGTTTTAGATTCGGATAACGAAAAAATAATAGCCTAATTTTCCATAAAGGAAGTTAAGCGCCTTATAAAAAAGTTTAAAAAAAATATGCCTATAAAGGGGTATATTAATAGGCCGCAAAAAGGGGAGAACCTTTTAAATAAAAAAATCTGGACCGGAAAACCAAATATAAAGGTTACCCTTTATTAATTAAAAGGGCAGGGGCGCAGGAAGCCTTATAATTATCCACGGAACCCTAATTATAAAAAAGAAATTACCAGAAAAAGGTTAAACGTTTTCCCAGGAAAGTATTATAAGGGTAATAATCGGGAGCTATAAAATAATAAAAAAAGGATACGAGATTTTATTATTAACGAAATCTTAGGTATTAGCAAAGCCCAAAAGGTATTTCCCCTTAATAATACTAATATTATTAATATTTCTATTATATATAAGCGTATGGCGGATAAAATAAAGCCCGTAAATATTTAAATAGGGTATAAAACGGCCCCTATAAACCCGGACTGGTATAAAAAAAAATAGGAAAAGAATAAGCCATCGGAAAAAGATCGTAATAATATTAAATAAAGCGAATACGTTTGCCCACGATTATATAAGGCAGGGTGCAGCGGCACCAGGCTTATAATGAAAAAAAGAAATAAAATTTTAAAATCCCTTGGGGAATTATAAGGGGAAAAATAAAGGATATTTATAAATATGCTTATAAATAAAAAATAAACGTTGGTATGGTTTTGGGAATATTTAGGTAAAATTAACCTTAATATAATCCCTCCTTAAAAAATTAATACGGTATTTTATATAGGGTGGTAGGTTAAAAGTATTTTTATCCCTAAGGCGTTAATAATGGTGGTAATTAAAATACTCGAGAAGCGAAGAAAAAAGGGGGTAATTAAACCAAATTAAACGGCGTACCGTAATCCCTGGTTTTTAATTAAAAAGAAAAATAGGAAATACCGTTTAATTAATTTAACGGAGAGGTTTAATTCGGTTATAATTCGTAATACTTTTATACCTTTAATTATTAATAAGTTTATAAAAAATATAGCCTATTACCAGTTTATTTTACTCCTGGATTTTTACTCCGGATATAATTAAATGGTGCTCGATTTAAAATCCCGAGATTTTATTACCTTTATAATATTCGCCGGCCTATTTAAAATAACCACGCTTTTATAAAAAGGAACGAATAATATTACTTAATTTTGCAGGATTATTTTTATTATTCTCCTAGGTTTTATTTTAATAATATATAAAATACTTATTAATAATATTACGGTTAAAGGTTTTATTATTATATATAATGGGCGAGAAATTTACCCAGGGGTACGGTAATACGTGGCCGAATATATTAGGAATTTGGATTAAATATTATTACGGAATAAACTGGCCGGGATTATAATCTTTATGGTTAAATTTAAATGGTATTAAAAATTAGCCATAATAATAAGTTTTATATACGGAATAAATAACCGTAATCCTAAATAGGCCAAGGTTATTAAAATTAAAAAATGGACGGTTTTTAAAAATATATTAAATATTAAAAGATTTATTAATATGGTGGTCTTTTACCGAATATTTATTAAGAATTTTATTTATATTATTAAACCCTTATACGAATTTATTCGTATAGGGGCGCAGTTTATTTAGGAGGAAAAATATACGAAAATAATGGAGATTTTTAAATAAACCTTAATATTGCCCTTAGTTTTAATTAAAATTAATTATTCCCCGAAGGCAGGGCGTATTATTATTAAAGCAAATGTATTAGGAACCGGATAGGGAGTATAGATCGGCCAAAAAAGGGAAGGGAAGGTTTTAATAATAAGGTACGAGTTTGGTTATTAAAAAAAAGCCGAAAAAATATATTATTCGGTTAAGTTAAAATACAAGGGGCTGCTTATGGTTTTAAAGCGATTACGGAATTACTTATATGGCGCGTATTTTACCCTTAAAATAAATACGGTTAATATAATATATTAATTTAATAATAATATTATTAATTTATCCGAAGTATTTATTATTAAATGGATTGTATAAATACGGTAATTCGATTTTAGCATAAAGTATATATTAGGAAATAAAAATATTATAATAAATGTATTATTATAAAAACCCCTAAAACCCTTAAATAAGGAAAATAATAAATTAAAGAAAAATATTGAAAATTTTATTAATGCGTAATTATATATAATTAGGGTTATATAAAATTAAAGGAATATTAAAATTTTAGGAGAAAAAATATAAAGTAATAAATTTTAAAAAATAATATATTTCCTTACCATCCTAAAAAGACCAAGCGATATTTTTTTATAAATTATTCCTTTATTAAAAAAAAAAGGCTTTAAATTACCTAATAAGGGATTAAAAGCTTTAATATAAAACCTTAAGGGGTAAATTATAATTATAATTAATGGTCGATAATAACCAAACCCGGAAATATATTATTTAAAATAATTATATTTATAAAGGGTATAAAGGACGGAATATTATATCCAGTTTTATTATTTAGCATTATTATTAAAAAGAATAATGGAAATAAATATAAGAGGTATTAAGAACCTGCCCAACTTATTAAAAGCGAAACCCTTAAAGGCCTAAAATACCGCTAAAGATTTTTAACCTTATTTTAACCCCTTTTTTTAAAATTTCGCTCGATATTTTTTAAATATTATTAAGAAAAGGGTATATTTATATTATATAGGCCAAATATAATTTAATAGGATAAATTAAAGGGTAATTATTACGAAAAGCCACCGTAGGGTAAATAGCCAATTTCGTTTAATAGGATATAATTTATAGGTATGGGATATATGGGAAATTGGTAATTAATAAAGGACCGGAAAACCGAGGGTTTTTAGACAAGTTTATAAAATAAATAGGCCTGGCTAAGATTACGGTATCGGCGTATAATTTATAATCGTAAGGGGGAATAAAATACCATTATTTAAACACCAGGGACGTATTATTAAAATTAAGCGAAAATTAGGTTAACGTATACCCAGGGGTATTAATAATATAAAAAATTATAATAAACTAAATTATAGGATTTTTCCCATACGTATTATTATACGGTTAAAAAATGGTCACCCCTATTAAAATGGCGCTCCCTATTTGGAGGATAATTAATTAAAAAGGTGATATATTATACGCGGATTTTTTGGCGGAAAGGAACCGGGTAATGGAACGGAAAAAAACGAACTTGGTAAAGGCAGCCCGAATCCTACGATAAAATAGGGAAGCCAGGGCTAAGTACGTGAATAAAAAAAATAACGGGAAAATAAGGAAAATCCTATTAAAAAAAGGGGATTTAATATTATAATAAACACCAATTATAAGGGTTAGGAGTATAAAGGATAAATAAAACCCTCGATAAATAAGACCTTATATTATTTATAAGCTTTCGAATAAAGGAAGAACGGTATAGTTTAAGGAACCCTATAAAGGGAGCCCTCCCTTTAAATATATAATTGGGAATAATAAAATTAAGAAATTTATCTAAAAAAACGGATGGTGGAATAAGCCGGCAGGAATTAATAATAATACCTGGAAAAAATGGGAATTTTATTTAAAATGGAATAATAAGTTAAAAGAGGATTGTATAGGATTAAGCAATAAGGAGGATAATTTAAAAGGCCATATTAGGGATAATATATTAAAAAGTTTAAATAAGAACCAATGCCGAACGGTAATATTTTATAGTAATAATTGGGAAAAAAAAAAAAATTTAATTAAATGTATTATTATGGTATTACGGTTAAAAAAACCACGTAATATAAAAGAATTAAAAAACGAAGAGCGGGAATTAGGGAAAGTACCTTTTTTAGGAATAATAAAAAAAATATAATTTTAAATCCTAATAATAACCACGGAAAAATTCGGTAATATTCCTTTTATAAAGGAATAAAGCTGTATAATATTATAAAATCTTTAAAGGAATTATTATATAAAAAGAAATTCCCCTTTTTCCATATTCCCTCCCTTATATAATAATAAGCCCCAATTAGTTTAAAACCAAATATTATAAAAAAACCCAGTAAAAACCATATACTTAAAGCTTTGTTAATAACCCGAGGTGTATACACGTATATAAAAAAAAAACCATATCCCCTTATCCAGAAATTTAAAAGGGAATATTTTTACGCTTCCTTTTTTCCGTTTCCATACTATACCGAATAGCCTTATCCTAAACCATTTATAAATGGTAATTAAAAATAACTTCTTAATTTTAAGAAAAAATTACCCGTTTAAATTTTAATTTATTCGTTTAAATTTACGGAAAAAAAAGGGCGGGATCCCTATTTAAAGGGCTATATGCAAGAGTAAAAATTCCTTCGTGGGAAAAACTTAATTTCTTATATTAAAGGACGCCATTGGATAATCCTGTATAGTATAATTTTTATTCTGGTAATAGCGAAAGGATTAATCGCGGGATAAAGAAATTATGGTTTAATTTTAAAAAATTTATAATATTCCCTATTTTTTACGAGAGCGTAAACCCTCGTAATAAGCAAAAGCCTAAAGGGCCGCCGCGCTATTATTATTATTTCCTTTAAAAGCTTTACCTTGGCCACCCCCTCGATTATAAACGCCAAAAAAACCAAACCTTTATACCGGCTGTATAAAAGGCCTGGTTAGACCGGGAATATTTTTAACCCCCAAATTTAAAATATTTATAACCTTTAAAAAATTAGGGCCGCTAAGAATAATTTCGAAATAATCCTCCCAATATTTAATATTCTGCTTTTATACCGTATTATTAAATAATTTCTCGATACGGAATTTTTTATAAGGGGTATAACTATTATAGAAAGGATTAAAGTTCGAAACTAATATATACTTTTTAAGGCCTTTATTTTTAATTATATAAACCTCGCCGAGCCAAAGGTAATTACCATACCTATTCCCGGTATACCTAAAAACGGAAATATATTTAAAAAAAGGGAATATATAATAAATAAAAATATTAGGTTTCCAGCCTTAAAAATAACTCGCCCACCTAAAGGTATAATATTTATAAGGGTTTTTATTTACCATACCCTTAAATTATACGGCCAATGCCTATTAATAATAAAAGCGAAGGGAGGAATATAAACCACCTATAATTTGCCCTAAAAAGCCTTTATATAAAATAGGAATGGTAATAAACCGATTAACCCTTTTATATAATACAGGGGCCAGGCTGGTAATTTTAAAAAGGATCTTAAACATACCCAGGTTAATATATATGGTTATATAAATATAATTTAAAGAAAGGTCTTTAAATAGGCCAAATTAAAAGTAACGAAGGATATTTTAAAAAAGTAATAATAATTAATCCTATTTAGCCTTAAAAGGTAAAAATAAAAAGGGTGCGAAGGTGGAATAAACCTTATAAATAAAGTTAGAAACCGGCTTAAACCGGGTCCTTTTAATAAGGCTTAAGGATAATCTTAGCGGAAGAATGCCAAGCTGGAAAGCCTAAACGGCATCGTGTTTAAAAGGTATTTTAATTTTAAAGACCGTAACCGTACGCTGGGGTGGTTAATTTAGGGGGATTAAATTAAAGAAAAAAATAAAAAAGGACCTTTTGAATAAACCCTAGGAGAAAAGGCCCGGGCTGGTTTATTATATAAGGCTAAATTAACGAGAGGTATAAGGCGATAAGGGAAATAAAGGGAGCCAAGTAAAACCGCTGGAATTAATGGTTAAATTTTAAAGCACCCGATCGATACGGCCTTGCGGCCTAGCCGGTAAAGGAAAAGGAGTAAAAGTAATTACCAGGGAAATTAAAATTAAATAGCCTTATATAAAATTAATAATTTAGGAAAAATATACCTAAAGAAGGGCTTCGGGTAATAATAAAAGTGGTATTAATTAAAAGGGCCGCCTAACCATAAATAAAACGCTTAATAATCCAAGTGCGGTTTTTTATAATATAAGCCCCGGGCCTTTTTATAAAAGGAAAAAAAGTGCGAGGGCGAAGGAGAGTAAAGGTTATATAATAAGGTATAAAAAAAAAAAAGGCTGGTTTATAAATATAATAGGTTTAAAAGAATTAAAAGGCCTATTAACCGTTGGTAAATATTAAATAAAAGCCAAAAGGTTAAGGAGCCCCTTATAAACCTCCTTATTATTATTCTGGTTTAAATGGGATATATTTTAAAAGGATTAAAGAGTAAATTAAAAAAGGGGGTAATAAAGGAAGCGAATGTTTAAGGGAAAAAGGGCTCGGAGGAAGGGAAAAAAGCGAGGAATATATAAAAAAAAAAGCACTGTAGGGAGAAGAAAGGTACCGATAAGAAATATATAAAAGGAAGGATTATTAAAGGTATAGGAGGAAAGAAAAGGAGAAAAATTAGGCCAAAATATTTATATGATTATTCGATTAAAAATGGGAGGCCCGCTAATAATTATAAAAGTTATAGGAATTATAAAGATAATAGGGCAAAAGGGTAATAATAGGAACGCTCGAGAAAATACCTATTTATTTAAAAAAAATACCACCGCTTGCCTAAAACCCGTTAATATATTTAAGCCTTATAAATATAAATACCCCCTTTTTTCCCCCCCATATTTCCTCGATTTTTTCCAACCATACCATTTCCCAGCCTTAAATTTTTATAATATAATCCTGCTTAATTTATTCTCCATTTTAATTTAATTCCTTATTTTTAAATTCCCTTGCCCTTTAAAAAGCTTATATTACCCTTAGCCCAACCCTTAATATTTAGTACCTTTTTAACCCTTTTAATTTAAAAACTTTAATTTAAATATACCTTTTATTTTTTATTATTATTTAATAAAGTAAAAAAGCCCTAAACAGTATTATTTTAATAATGGGAGATTATACCTTCGAAGGGTTAAGGTTAAAAAATAAAACCAGCGTTTAAATACCTAAATATTAATCGGAGTTTTTATTTAAATTATTCCGAAAGGTAATTTTTTATATAAAAGCCCTCGTTAAACCTTAGCGTTTATATAAAAACCAGGCCCGTTAAGGAGGGCCAATCCCCTCGTATATTTTATACGTGGATAACCCAAAGTTTAAAAAAATTACCCAAAAAAATATAAGCGTAATTATTAGGGATATGCTTAACCCTATTAACCATTATAGGAATAACCGCTTCCGCTAATAGCTCCGAAGGCCCATTACCATTAAAGCGTTTTTTATAAATATTTAGGTATATATATATAATATTATTAAATTATTAGAATACGACCAACCTTTTTCCCATTAATAATTAACTGCTTATAAGGATTACCTCGAAATATACAGCGGGGTAAATAATATTAGGTTTATGATTGCGGATTTTAAACCTTTAAAGGGATCTAAGAATATGCCAATTATTAAAAATTAGGCGGCCCTTATAATTCCCTTATAATACCCGTTTTTTAAAAATTACGATTTACTTGGTATAATAAAGGTAAGGGTTAATCCCACGATAAAAGGATAAAAAAACCCGCGAATAATCTTTATTTAAAATTACCATAAGGGTATAATACTTATTATATTCGTATTAAAGAATATAAGAAAGGATTTTAAAAGGTATATATAAAAGGCTCGTATAAGGTTTTTGGCAATACTTTAAAATAAAACCAATAAGGGTATATTTAAAAAGTACGGCCTTTAGCCTAAGGTCCTCCTTATAATAATAATTTTTATATAAATTAACCCCTTTTACCGATCTTAGTACCTTATAATATTAAAAACGCTTAGGATTATAATTTATAAGTAAAAAATAATGTGGATTTATACGCGAATAAAAAGGAAGGTTTATGCTAATAAAAAGGCCCTTATATTTTAAAAGTTAAAAAATAATGGAAAAAGATTATAATACCGCCTTCGAAAGTTAAAATTAGGCATGGGGGGAAAAGGGAAAAAAAACCATATATTATATTCCTTCGGGCCACCGCCTAATAATTATATAAGGTATTTTATAAATTAAATAAAGGTGTTTTATATAAATTATTTAAGGTTTATAATGGGCCTTAATTTATTAAGGAATCTCCTTAAAGCAGGGTGATTATAAGGGGAAATTGGCGTTATTATTTAATACGAGGTCTTTTTACGTATAATAACGGGAGGTAATAATCCCCAGGGTTATTTGGTTAATAATAAAAAGTAATAAAGCCTAAATATGAATATAAATACTGCCGGGATGCGTTTTTATATATTTAATATTTGTATGGGCCTTAGGCCTTTTTTAATACGCCCTAAGCTTTTTAATATTAGGGTAAATTTCACAACTTATAAAAGGGTAAACCCGTTTAATTTTTATACGGAAAACCAGAAGAATATAATGGAATTAAAATTGGGAAATAATATAAATTTGGACTTTACCTATATAATTAATCCTATATACCGAAGGCGGAGGGGCCAGGTGGCCTTGGAAAAAAAAGGGGATAACGACCGCCCTTATAAATCTTTTAGGGGAGAATATATATTACCGAAATAAAAGCTTAATTCGTTAAAGTTATTTAAACTACTATTACGCACCCCTTCCCTTTTTTTTTTACCCTTTGCATATTCCATTACGCGCATATCCCCCGTTAATTATTAATCGCTGCCCTTATTTTTATCCTTAAAAATAACCTCGTTTTTTTTATGCGTAACTTTTACCCTTAAACAATTACCACAACCCCAATTTTTTTCGTATATTAATTAACGCTGGTGGGTATATAAAAAACAGTATAGGCCGCTTTTTAATATAAAGGTGAATAATAATTTCGAAATATTTAAGGAGGAGGTTATTAAAAAACCTTTATACCGTTTATTGGTAAAAAAAAGGGCCCACCGGCCGGAGGACTGTAGCGGTGCCGGAGGTATCCCCCGCTGCATTTATACCAAAGACCGGCGCCCGGCGCGATTACTTAAATAATTAATTCAGAGCCCTAAAATAATCCTGTACAGGATTATATAAAAAGCCAAAAAAACCCCCGGGATTTATAGGATTTTTAAAAGGGTAATAAACCATGGCGGTAAAAGCTTGGTTATGGAAATATAACTATTATTTAATATATTATATTTTCCCCCAAATATTATATTATCGTTTAGGAATAATCCTGTACAGGATTATTCCATATTTTTTAAAGTATTGCCGTTTTTAAATAAATAACTAAAGGTTTAACCAAACCAAATAGCTTGGTTTTAAACACCGACCATATAATAAGGTTATTAAACCTACTCCCCGCTATATTTTTTAAAGGTTTAACCAGGATTTACGAATTTAAGTTTTGGTAATAAGCCTGCGTTTTTTAGGATTAAAATTTAAGGAATTCCTTTACCATTCTTTTCCCCTAATTAATTTAGATTAATGGTTATAATTAGGGAATAATATTATACGGAATTATATTAATAAGCGTAAATAGGAATCCGCGGAAATTACCGCGCCGAGATAAAAGAACCCTTTTACGGTATACCGGTAAGGAATTCGTAATACTTATATTGCGAGAAGCAAAAGCGGACGCCTATATTATAATAAAATTAAAAACCGACCAGTATACTGCGTTATAAAAACCTAAAAAATCGCATAAGCTGTATTTTTTAAGGGGGGCAATCTTTTTTTTACGGTAATAAAGGTATAATATCCGGTTAAGAATTGATTACCCCCAAAATAAAATAAGCATAATAAATTAGGGATAATAATAAATAAAATTGGGCAAACCTATATAATATATAAAATTTAAAAGCCTTTCGGAACCCAATTACCTATACTTTAAACGATTTACTATTACGGAGAAACCAGGGAATATATCCTTAAAAAAAAAAAATGCGGAAATTTTGCGGCGCTATGGGATTACCCTGGCAGTATTATAAACCTATAAGGGCCAAAGCCAAATAATGGGAATTTAATTCCGAAATAGGCCCGGTGCCGGTTAAAAACGCGTATATAATTACGGTGGGAAGATTAAAAAGGGATTAGGCTTCGAATGCTAAATAAAATTATATACCCTTATTATACCCCTATAAGCGAAATAATAAAGGCTAATAAATAATTAAACCCCCATTGTATTACGGAAATCCGGCGTAAAATTAAGGCATAATATAACGAGAAAATTTTTATTTGCTCGGTTATAAAAGAAATAAAAAAAGGGATTATTAAAAGTGTTAATACGTATAAAAAAAGCAGGATTATAATCCTACTTTTAAATAAAAGGAATATTTTTATAAACTAAACTTAAGCTCCGAGGGCATTACGGTTATAAAAAATCCCAAAAGTTATATAGCGAAGGGGCGATTTACGCAATTCCGATTAAACTTAAAATAAAGGGGAAAGCAGTAAAAGTGCCTTTATATTATTAAAAGAAGTTTTAAGAAAAAGGGATAATTAAGGTTGGTTAAAGTTATCGCGGAAGTTTAAGGGTTAAATAAGGCGCCCCTAAACTGGCCCGTATTATAACCCTATCTACGATTATAAAGAAAATCCCAAAAATTATATGGCGGAGGGATAATTTATATAATTCCGATTAAGGGGATAATAATATTAAGGTGGAGATTACGGAGGCATTTTAAACCGATTTGGGAAAAAGTAGGCAAAATTAAATAATATTAATATTTTATTTATAGGTAAGAGAAAATATATAATAATCGGGCTTGGTTTATAGGGGTTTATTATAATTACGAAGCATTTTAAAAACTGCGTGGCGGAAAAATAATTCGTATAATCCCGGTTAAAACCCCGTAAATAAAGAATAAAAATTATGGAATACCTTTACCGTTTCTTAAAGGGTATAAAAAAAAGGAAGGATTAAAGCCACCAAGCGCTTTAAAATATAAGGGAAAATAAATACCGTTTTTTATAATTATTAAATTATTTTTTGAATAAAGGCCTAACCCCCACCGTTTTTTAAATTAAGTTTTATTTTTTATTATTAATATTAAACCCCGTGCCCGATTTAACGAATACCAGGGGAAATATTCCTTAAAAGATTTGGAAAAATACGAATTACCCGTTTAAATTAAGGTTAATCCCCTTTTAAGGAATTTGGTATAAGGGTAATCCTATATAGGCCTTATTAAAAAAAAAAAAAAAAGATTTCGAAAACCAAATTTATTTGGGAAAAGTTTAGGGGTCCTATGCTTTATTATAATCGGACCGTAATTAAAGGGAAATATGGCGATTATAATAATTTATAAATTATAAATGCCAAACTTTTAAGGCTTCCACCTATGGAATTATGATTAATTCCCCACCCCCTTCGAGGGCGCCTAATTTTTTTTACCTAAAAAAGCCGTTAAAGGGGGGGGGGATAAATATACGGTAAGGAAATTATAAAAGGTTTGGAGTTTAGGGGAAGGTAAGGTAAGGCCTTTTAGCCTAAATAAGTTAACCAATATTACGCCCGGCCTTATAAAAAGCCGGTAAATTAATAATTACCAGGAGCGGATTAATTAATAATAAGGGGTAAAGGTAATTAAGGAGAACGGTAAAGCGGTATACTTATAAAGCCTAAGATTTTTTAATATAAGGCGCGGAATATAAGGGATAGGATCTATTAAGGCCCCGGAAGAATAATATTAATACCCGGAAAATGGGAAGGTAATTATTAAGGAGATTATATAGGTTTTTTATTTCGAATTATAAAAATCCCACGATTATGCTTAAAAGGCCTAAAAAGTATTACCATTATTATTACCTTTAATTTTAAGGGACCGTTTATAATTCTCCAGCCTAGGGTTAAGGAAAAATAATCCTATATTATATTACCCTTTAAAAACCTATTTAAATCCTAACTTTTATAATTTTTTCCATTTTTTATAAATTATTTTATTTTTTAAAAAATTATTTTATTATTTAAATTTATTATATTATATTTTTAAGGTAAGGCGCGGTAAAGGCTTTTTTACCAGAATATTATTACGGTAAAGGAAGGTAAAAAACGCCTTATAAATAAACCTTAGGCCTAAGAATAATTTTCGAAAGTAAAAACACCTAAAAGCGCCAACGAAGTTTAAACCTTTCCACATAAACGAGAAGCCGAGTAATCGCCTCCTAATCCTCCCTCGCTTAAAATCCCGCTATTAAAAACTTTTATTACGCTAATACCTCGGGCAAAATATAATACGAATATTTTTCCGATATTTTAAGGGATAAAATAAACGCCATTCCCCGGCCAATTTATAAAAATAATATTTAATATTAATTAATATAATTTTTATAAAATAAACCAATATATTATAATCCGATTACCGTTACCGTTTTTTAATATATAAAGGAGTGTAATATTTAGGGAAAACGATATTTTTTAATATACGTATTAATTAAATCGAATATTTAAATAAATAATACTTATAAGTAATACGTAAAAAATAAACTATATTATATAATATTATATTAATATTTACGCCGAACCAATCGAATTATTTATTATAGGAAAAATATGGATTAAAGCGAAAAAGGCCTTAAAAATGGAATTCGTAAATAGGGATACTTTTTAAAAAGGCCGTAATATGGTAAACCTGAAGCGCTTCGCCTATTAAAACTGGCCTATAAAGAATATTAATTAATAACGGTTATATATTACGGGGTGGAAACGCCGGCTCGCTTAATATAAGAAAAACCATACGGGTTATATTAATAATATTATTTTATCGAACGCGTTTTTAAACGCCTTCGATAATATATTATAGGCTTAATTATATAATTTAATAGGGATTATAAATAATGATTTATACCTCGGAATTTATAAGGAACTCCTTTAAAAGCTTAAAGCGTTCCTGGATTAGCGCAAGAAAACGATAAAGCTGTTCGGAAATAAGTTTTAATAAGAAAAAAGAGGGACCACCGCCCGCGTTAAGGAAGCCACGCGTAATCCTATCGATCCTTAATTTTAATAAGCCAATTAATATAATTTGGCCAAAATAGCCTAAAGGAACCAGACCGACCCCCGCGATTTACCGCCCGCGCTTCGATTATAAAAAAGCGATAAAGTATTTATTAACCGATTAATCCTGCCTAAAATAATTAAATAAAACCTAATTAAAAAATTAAGTGCTTTAAGCGTGGTTAATATATATGCATTATTAAATTAAAAAATAGGCGAAAAAATAAAGCTGGTATTGGATAATGGTAAAATTAGGGAAAATAAACCTTAATATAAAAATTATTATAGGTATAATTTTAATTAAATTTATTAAATTAAATAAAATTATATACGGGAATTTTATTATATTTAGGCCGAATTCCCTTAAAAAACCAGTATAATCCCTTTGGAAATTTTAAAGGTATAAGCACTCCTTATATTAATAATTAATTTTAATAAAAGGCCCTAATATTAAACCAAGGTAATAAAATATTATTAATACTTAAAAAATAATTATATATTATATAATTATTTATGGGATATTTAGGATCGAATTAATAAAATTCTTTATAAATACCCTTTTTATTAAATATTAAAATGGGATTTCGAAAAAAGCGAATATAATACCTGGCTTATTAAAATATTTAATAATATAATTATAAAAAAAGTATTAATAAAAATAATATTCCTACGGTATTATAAATAAAAGAAAATGCCTAAAAATTAATACGATCGGGTATAAAAGGCCTAAAATACGATTATAAAAAACCCCTTGTTTTTAAAAAATACGCCTGGCCTAATTAATAAAAAGGACCAGGTATCTTAAATATACCAGCCATAAATAAACCTAATTAATAAGGTTTACGAAATCCCTAAAAATAATAATATTTAAAATAATTAATTATTTATTATAATAAAAGATAAGGTAATAGCGGTTAAGGAGTATTTATGGGAAAATTGGAAGAATATAAAAGTAAAGATAATAGCGGAAACCCCTATTATTAATATTTATAATGAAACGGCGTAATCGGTTTTTAATTATAATTAAAAAGAAATTAAAAAAGGACGAGGCAAGCCTTTAAAAAGAGCAAAAATGGAAGATAAGGTTAAAGCGGTTGGGGAAAAAAAAAGCGCCAAAAGAAAAAAAAAGGATTTTGGCCACGAAGAAATATTGGGCGCGATAAAGGAGAAGATAAAACGCAGTATATAGGAAAAAAAAAAGGCACCCTTAGGTAATAAGCGTAAGGACCCCCTAAAGTTTACGGACCTAATTTTTTAAAAGATAATAGAAAAATAATTTATAAAAATTATAGGGAGGCCTTACGGGTTAATAATTACGGAGGTATTATAAATATTATAATTTATAAAAATAATTTTATAAAAAAAACTGGTAAATAAAATAAGGGTAAAGGAAATTATTAATGAAATTATTTATAAGGGTAAAAAGTTAAAGGGATATTAATAGGTAATCCTAAATAGGCCTAATATTTATTAAATAATTAAAATAAAAACACGCTTTATTAATAATATACCCTTAAAAGAATTAAAATTTATAAACCTTATACGTATTTAATTATATTAATAATATAAACGTATAAATTTTAAGGTTTTATTTATAAGCCTGCCAGGAGGCCTAAAAGCGGTAATATTAAAGGGAGAAAAGGCAATCTTTTATTTAATTAATATTCCTAACCCATTAGTATTAATCCCTTTAATAATCCCCTTTTTCCTTTACCCAAGCCCGTACTTATTAATATATATAAAAGGACCAAAAAATAAGCTGGCCAGGGTTATTGTAAATATAAGCGTAAAAGCTAATATTTTAAAATAAACCTACGCCCAGGAATACGGCTTTAAGGTTTACCAGGCGCGAATTGCGTTTTCCGGTTATAATAATTAAAAAACCAATTTAGCCTTAATTATACGGTAATAAATGCACGTTTTTTTAAAACCTAAATGTATTATATAGAACTTTTTTATATTAAAAAAAGATCGAAAAGGGGTATTAAAAATAATATTAGGAATGCCTTTTATTATAATAATAGGGTAGAAATAACGTTATAATAAAAAGCGCAACGCATTAATCGGGGAGCTTAAAATAAAAGGGAGCAATTATATTATTATTATTATAAACCTAACCCTAAAAAAAAAACGTAAAAAAATATTCCGTAATATTTATTTTTAGGGAATAGAGGTTTTTAGTAAAATATAAGAAATCCTTATAATTCGACCAATAAAAAAAAAAAGGCCAATATAGGATTAGGGAAACCCAGTACTGGTAAAATCGAAATCCCTGCTTATATAATAAAAGTTTTAAATTTAAATAATAAAAAAATAATAGTTTAATTTTTTATAAAAGAAATTAAGCGCTTTGTGAAAAAGTTTAAGGAGGATATACCTATGGAGGGGTATATTAATGGGCCGTGAAAAGGGGAAAACCTTTTAAATAAAAAAGTCTGGACCGGAGAACTAAATATAAAGGTTACCCTTTATTAATTAAAGGGGCAAAGGTATAGGAAACCTTATAATTACCCACGGAACCCTAATTATAAAAAGGAAATTATTAAAAGAAGGTTAAACGTTTTCCCAGAAAAGTATTATAAGGGTAATAATCGGAAGCTGCGAAATAATAAAAAAAGAATACGAGACTTTATTATTAATAAAATCCTAGGCGTTAATAAAGCCTAAAAGGTATTTCCCCTCAATAATATTAATATTATAAATATTTTTATTATATATAAACGTGTGGCGGATAAAATAAAGCCCGTGGATATTTAAATAAGGTACGAAACGGCCCTCGTAAACCCGGACTGGTACGAGAAAAAGTGGAAAAAAAATAAACTATTAAAAAAAAATTATAATAATATTAAATAAAGCGAATATATTTACCCATAATTATATAAGGCAGGGTATAGCGGCACCAGGCTTATATTAAAAAGGAGAAATAAGATTTTAAAATCCTTTAGGGAATTATAAGGGGAAAAATAAAGGATATTTATAAATATATTTATAAATAAAAAATAAGCGTTGGTATAATCCTGGGAATATTTAGGTAAAGTTAACCTTAATATAACCCCTCCCTAAAAGATTAATACGGTATTTTATATAAGGTGGTAGATTAAAAGTATTCCTATCCTTAAAGTATTAATAACGGTGGTAATCGAAATACTTAAAAAGCGAAAAAAAAAAAGGGTAATTAAGCCAAATTAAACGGCGTACCGTAACCCCTGGTTTTTAATTAAAAAAAAATGAGAAATACCGCTTAATTAATTTAATAAAAAGGCTTAATTCGGTTATAATTCGTAATACTTTTATACCTTTAATTATTAATAAGTTTATAAAAAATATAGCCTATTACCAGTTTATTTTATTCCTGGACTTTTACTTCGGATACGATTAAATAATGCTCGATTTAAAATCCCGAAATCTTATTACCTTTATAATATTCGCCGGCCTGTTTAAAATAACCACGCTTCCGTAAAAAGGAACGAATAATATTACTTAGTTTTATAGGATTATTTCCATTATTTTTTTAGGTTTTATTTTAATAATAT
This sequence comes from Zalerion maritima, assembly GCA_022664585.2. Lineage (NCBI taxonomy): Eukaryota > Fungi > Ascomycota > Sordariomycetes > Lulworthiales > Lulworthiaceae > Zalerion > Zalerion maritima. Next base: position 24,234 of record JAKWBI020000532.1, read on the forward strand.
GCAAAATACTTATCGATAATATTACGGTTAAAGGTTTTATTATTATATACGATGGGCGAGAAATTTACCCAGGGGTACGGTAATACGTGGCCGAATATATTAGGAATTTAAATTAAATATTATTACGGAATAAATTGGCCGGGACTATAATTTTTATGATTAAATCCAAATGGTATTAAAAATTAACCGTAATAATAGGTTTTATATACGGAACGAATGGCCGTAATCCTAAATAGGCCAAAATTATTAAAATTAAAAAATGGATGATTTTTAAAAATATATCGGACATTAAAAAATTTATTAATATGATGGTTTTTTACCGAATATTTATTAAAAATTTTATTTATATTATTAAACCCTTATATAAATTTATCCGTATAGGGGCGCAGTTTATTTAGGAGAAAAAATATATAAAAATAATAGAGATTTTTAAATAAGCCTTAATATTGCCCCCAGTTTTAATTAAAATTAATTATTCCCCGAAGGCAGGGCGTATTATTATTAAAGTAAATGTATTAGGAACCGGATGGGGAGTATAGATCGGCCAAAAAAGGGAAGGGAAGGTTTTAATAATAAGGTATAAGTTTGGTTATTAGAAAAAAGCCAAAGGAATATACCATTCGGCTAAATTAAAATATAAGGGGCTATTTATAATTTTAAAGTAATTACGGAATTACCTATACGGCGCGTATTTTACCCTTAAAATAAATACGGTTAATATAATATATTAATTTAATAATAATACTATTAACCTACCCGGAGCATTTATTATTAAATAAATTATATAAATACGGTAATTCGATTTTAATATAAAATATATATTAGGAAATAAAAATATTATAGTAAATGCGTTATTACGAAAACCCTTAAAACCCTTAAATAAGGAAAATAATAAACTGGAGAAAAATATTAAAAATTTTATTAATGCGTAATTATATATACTTAGGGCTGTACAGGATTAGAGGGATATTAAAATTTTGGGAGGAAAAGTATAAAGTAATAAATCCCAAAGAATAATATATTTTCTTATTATTTTAAAAAAACCGAGTAATATTTTTTATAAATTATTTTTTTATTAAAAAAGAAAGGCTTTAAATTACCTGGTAAGGGACCAAAAACCTTGGCGTAAAACCTTAAGGGGTAAATTATAATTATAATTAATGGTTAATAATAATTAAACCCGGAAATATATTATTTAAAATAATTATATATATAAAGGGTATAAAAAATAAAACGCTATATTTAATTTTATTATTTAATATTATTATTAAAAAGGATAATAAAAGCAGGTATAGGAGGTATTAAAAACCTGCCCAATTTATTAAAAGCGAAACCCTTAAAAATTTAAAATACCGCTAAAAATTTTTAACCATATTTTAACCCCCTTTTTTAAAATTTCGCTTAATATTTTTTAAATACCATTAAAAAAAGGGTATATTTATATTATATAGGCCAAATATAATTTAATAAAATGGATTAAAGGGCGATTATTATAAAAAACCACCGTAGGGTAAATGGTTAATTTTATTTAATAAAATATAATTTATAGGTATGGGATATATGGGAAATTGGTAATTAATAAAGGACCAGAAAACCGAGGATTTTTAAATAAGTTTATAAAGCGAATAGGCCTGGTTAAGATTACGGTATCGGCGTATAATTTATAATTATAAAGGGGAATAAAATACCACCATTTTAATACCAGGGACGCGTTATTAAAATTAAGCGGTAATTAGGTTAATATATACCCAGGGGTATTAATAATATAAAAAATTATAATAAACCAAATTATAAAATTCTCCCTATACGTATTATTATACGGTTAAAAAATGGTCACCCTTATTAAAATAGCGCTCCTTACCTGAAGAATAATTAATTAAAAAGGTAATATACCGTACGCGGATTTTTTAGCAAAAAGGAGCCGGGTAATGGAACGGAAAAAAACGGACTTGGCGGAGGTAACCCGAATCCTATAACGGAATAAGGAAACCAGGGCCAAGTACGTGGATAAAAAAAATAACGGAAAGATAAGGAAAATCCTATTGGAAAAAGGGGATTTAATATTGCGATAAATATTAATTATAGGGGTTAGGAGTATAAAGAATAAGTAAAACCCTCGATAAATAAGGCCTTATATTATCCATAAGCTTTTAAATAAAGGAAAAACGGTGCAGTTTAGGGAACCCTATAAAGGAAGCCCTCCCTTTAAGCGTATAGTCGGAAATAATAGGGTTAAAAAGTTTATTTAAAAGAACGGATGGTAAAATAAGCCGGCAGGAATTAATAATAATACTTGGAAAAAATGGGAATTTTATTTAAAATGGAATAATAAATTGGGAGAGGATTATATAGGATTAAGCGATAAGGAGGATAATTCGAAAGGCCATATTAAGGATAATATATTAAAAAGTTTGGGTAAGGATTAACGTTAAATGGTAATATTTTATAATAATAATTGGGAAAAAAAAAATAATTTAGCCGAATGTATTATTATGGTATTACGGTTAAAAAAACCATGTAATATAGAAAAATTAAAAAATAAAAAGCGGGAATCGGGAAAAGTACCTTTTTTAAAAATAATAAAAAAAGTATAATTTTAAATTCTAATAATAATTACGGAAAAATTCGGTAATATTCCTTTTATAAAGGAATAAAGCTGTATAATATTACGAAACCTTTAAAGGAATTATTATATAAAAAAAAATTCCCCTTTTTTTATATCCCCTCCCTTATATAATAATAAGCCCTAACCAGTTTAAAATTAAATATTATAAAAAGATTTAATAAAAACCATATATTTAAAGCTCCGTTAATAGCCCGAGATATATATACGTATATAAAAAAAAAACCATATCCCTTAATTTAAAAATTTAAAAGGGAATATTTTTACGCTTTTTTTTTCCCGTTCTTATATTATACCGAATAGCCTTATCCTAAACTATTTATAAATGATAATTAAAAATAATTTCCCAATTTTAAAAAAAGGTTATCCGTTTAAGTTTTAATTTATTCGTTTAATTTATAAAAAAAAAAGGGCGGGATCCTTATTTAAAGGGTTATATATAAAAGTAAAAATTCCTTTATGGTAAAAACTTAATTTTTTATATTAAAGGATACCATTAAATAATCCTATATATTATAATTTTTATTCTGGTAATAATAAAAGGATTAATTACGGGATAAAAAAATTATGGTTTAATTTTAAAAAATTTATAATACCCCTTATTCCTTACGAAAGCATAAACCCTTATAATAAGCAAAAGTTTAAAAGGCCGCCGCGCCATTATTATTATTTCCTTTAAAAGCTTTACCTCGGCCACCCCCTCGATTATAAACGCTAAAAAAATTAAATCCTTATACCGGTTATATAAAAGGCCTGGTTAGGCCGGGAATATTTTCAGCCCTTAAATTTAAAACGTTTATAATTTTTAAAAAATTAAGGCCGCCAAAAATAATTTCGAAATAATTTTCCTAATATTTAATATTTTACTCCCATACCGTATTATTAAATAATTTTTCGATACGGAATTTTTTATAGGGGGTATAATTATTATAAGGAGGATCGGAGTTTAAAATTAATATATATTTTTTAAGGCCTTTATTTTTAATTATATAAACCTTACCGAGCCAAAAATAATTACCATATTTATTCCCGGTATACCTAAGAACGGAAATATATTTAAAAAAGGGGAATATATAATAAATAAAAGTATTAAATTTTTAATCTTAAAAATAACTCGCCTATCCGGAGGTATAATACTTATAAGGGTTTTTATTTATTATACCCTTAAATTATACGGCCAGTATTTATTAATAATAAAAATAAAGGGAGAAATATAAACCACTTATAATTTGCCTTAAAAAACCTTTATATAAAATAAAAATGGTAATAAACCGATTAACCCTTTTATATAATACAGGGGCCAGGCTGGTAGTTTTGAAAAAGGTTTTAAATATATCCAGGTTAATATATATGGCCATATAAATATAATTCAAAAAAGGGTCCTTAAATAGGCCAAATTAGAAATAACGAAGAATATTTTAAAAAAATAATAATAATTAATCCTGCTTAGCCCTAAAAGGTAAAAATGGAAAAAGTACGAAGGTGGAATAAACCTTATAAACGAAATTAAAAACCGGCTTAAACCGGGTCCTTTTAATAAGGTTTAAGGATAGCCTCGGCGGAAGAATACCAAATTAAAAAGCCTAAACGGTATTATATTTAAAAGGCATTTTAACTTTAAAAACCGCAACCGTATACTGGGGTAATTAATTTAGGGGGATTAAATTAAAGGAAAAGGCAAGGGAGGATCTTTTAAATAAACCCTGGGAGAAAAGGCCCGGGCTAGATTATTATATAAGGCTAAATTAATAAAAGGTATAAGGTAATAGGGGGGATAAAGGGAGCCAAATAAAGCCGTTAAAATTAATGGTTAGGTCTTAAAATACCCGATTAATATGGCCTCGCGGCCTAGCCGGTAAAGGAAAAAAAACAAAAGTAATTACCAGGGAAATTAAAATTAAATAACCTTATATAAAGCTAATAATTTGGGAAAAATATACCTAAAAAAGGGCTTCGGGTAGTAATAAAAGTGGCGTTAATTAAAAGGGCCGCCTAATTATAAGCAAAACGCTTAATAATCCGAGTGCGGTTTTTTATAATATAAGCCCCGGGCCCTTTTATAAAAGGAAAAAAAATGCGAAGATAAGGGAGAACGAAGGTTATACGATAAGGTGTAAGAAAAAAAGAAGGCTGGTTTATAAGTATAATAGGTTTAAAAAAACCAGGAGGCCTATTGGCCGCTGGTAAATGCCGAATAAAAGCCAAAAGGTTAGGAAGCCCTTTATAAATCTCCTTATTATTACTTTGGTTTAAATAGGATATATTTTAAAAGGATTAAGGAGTAAATTAAAAAAGGGGGTAATAAAGGGAGCAAATATTTAAGGGAAAAAGGGCTCGGAAAAAGGGAAAAAAGCGAGAAATATATAAAAAGAAAAGCATTATAGGGAGAAAAAAGGTACCGATAAGAAGTATATAAAAGAAAGGATTATTAAAGGTATAGGAGAAAAAAAAGGGAAAGAAATTAGACCAAAATATTTCTATGGTTATTCGATTAAAAATAGGAGGCCCGTTAATAGTTATAAAAATTATAAGAATTATAAGGGTAATAGGGCAAAAGGGTAATAATAGGAACGTTTAAGGAAACACCTATTTATTTAAAAAAATACTACCGCTTACCTAAAATCCGCCAGTATATTTAAGCCTTATAGGTATAAATACCCCCTTTTTTCCCCCCTATATTTCCTTAATTTTTTCCAATTATATTATTTCCTAGCCTTAAATCTTTATAATATAATCCTGCTTAATTTATTCTCCATTTTAATTTAATTCCTTATTTTTAAATTCCCTTGCCCTTTAAAAGTTTATATTACCTTTAGCCTAACCCCCGGCATTTGGTACCTTTTTAACCCTTTTAATTTAAAAACTTTAATTTAAATATATTTTTTATTTTTTATTATTACTTAATAAAGTAAAAAAACCCTAAGCAGTATTATTTTAATAATAGGAGATTATACCTTCGAAAGGTTAAGGTTAAAAAATAAAACCAGCGCTTAAATACCTAAATATTAATCGGAGTTTTTATTTAAATTATCCCGAAAGGTAATTTTTTATATAAAAGCCCTTATTAAATCTTAGCGTTTATATAAAAACCAGGCCCGTTAGAAAGGGCCAATCCCCTTATATATTTTATACGTAAATAACCCAAAGCTTAAAGAAATTACCTAAAGGAATATAAGCGTAATTATTAAAAATATATTTAATCCTATCGACCATTATAAAAATAACCGCTTTTGCCAACGGCTCCGAAGGCCCATTATTATTAAAGCGTTTTTTATAAATACTTGGGCATATATATATAATATTATTAAATTATTAAAATATAACCAACCTTTTTCCTATTAATAATTAATTACCTATAAGGATTACCTTAAAATATACAGCGGGGTAAATAATATTAAATTTATAATTACGAATTTTAAACCTTTAAGGGGACCTAAAAATATATTAATTATTAAAAACCAGGCGGCCTTTATAATTCCCTTATAATACCCGTTTTTTAAAAACTACGATCTGTTTGGTATAATAAAGGCAGGGGTTAATTTTACAATAAAAAGGTAAAAAAACCCGCGAATAATTTTTATTTAAGATTATTATAAGGGTATAATGCTTATTATATTTATATTAAAAAATATAGGAAAAAATTTTAAAAGGTATATATAGGAGGCTTATATAAGGTTTTCGGTAATACTTTAAAATAAAGCCAATAGGGGTATATTTAAAAAGTACGGCCTCCAGTTTAAGGTCCTTTTTATAATAATTATCTTTGTATAAATTAGCCCCTTTTACCGATCTTAGCACCTTATAATACTAAAGACGCTTAGGATTATAATTTATAAGTAAAAAATAATATAAATTTATACGCGAATAAAAAGGGAGGTTTACGCTAATAAAAAGGCCTTTATACTTTAGGAGTTAAAGGATAATGGAAAAAGGCTATAATACCGCCTCCGAGAATTAAAATCAGGCATGGGGGGAAAAGGGAAAAGGAACCATATATTATATCCCTTCGGGCCGCCGCCCAATAATTATATAAGGCATTTTATAAATTAAATAAAGGTATTTTATATAAATTATTTAAGGTTTATAATGGGCCCTAATTTATTAAAAAACCTCTTTAAAGCAGGGTGGTTATAAGGGAAAATTGGCATTATTATTCGGCACGAGATCTTTTTACGCATAATAACGGGAGGTAATAATCCCTAGGGCTATTTGGTTAATAATAAGGAGTGGTAAAGCCTAAATACGAATATAAATACTGCCGGGATACGTTCCTATATATTTAATATTTATATAGGCCTTAGGCCTTTTTTAATACGCCCTAAACTTCTTAATATTAGGGTAAATTCCATAATTCGTAAAAGGGTAAACCCGTTTAATTTTTATACGAAAAACCAGAAGAATATAATGGAATTAAAATTGGGAAATAATATAAATTTAAACTTTATTTATATAATTAATCCTGTATACCGAAGGCGGAAAGGCCAGGTGGCCTCGGAAAAAAAAAGGGGTAATAATTACCCTTATAAATCTCCTAGGGGAAAATATATATTACCGGAACGAAAACCTAATTCGTTAAAATTATTTAAATTATTATTACGCACCCCTTTTTTTCCTTTTTTACCCTTCGCACGTTTTATTATATACGCACCCCCCGTTAATTATTAATCGCTGCCCTTATCCTTACCCTTAAGAATAACCTTATTTTCCCCACGCGTAGTTTTTACCCCTAAATAATCGCTATAATTTTAATTCCCCTTATATATTAATTAACGCTGGTAAATATATAAAGAATAATATAGGCCGCTTTTTAATATTAAGGTGGATAATAATTTTAAAGTATTTAAAAAGGAGGTTATTAAGGAGCCCTTATATTATTTATTAATAAAAAAAAGGGCCCACCGGCCGAAAAATCCTAGGTCCTACTTCGTTTAACGCCATTTACCCCGTCCCGGATTTAATATATAATTTACCCATACCGAAAACTTTCCGGGGTGGGTTATTATTAAAAGGAATATTAAGCGAAAGGTTGCGGAAAAGGAGGAAAGGAAGAAAGCTCGAAAAAGGAAGGCGGCGAAAATAAGAAATGCGGCCTATAATATTAAGTATGGCCAGCGCCGCCGATTTAAAAGGATTAGGCGGGCTCCTTAAACTCGATTGGCTTTTAATTATATGGAAAGGGGGAATAAATGTTTTATTTTTTATTTTATAAATCGTTCGAAGCAAAGCTTAAATGCCATTAATTAAAATAAAGCCTCCGGGGAAAATAAAGGTTGGGGCGTAATAAAATTCATAAAAATAAAGCTATATAGCCCTATTTAATTATAATAAAATAAAAAAGGGAACCCGGAATTATTATAAAAAAGTAATCAGTAATATACGAAGGGCGAAAAAGCGGATAAATCGGCAATACTAATAAAAACCAGAAAATTTTTCCTAAAGTTTTTCGGACCGCGGGGCGCGGTTTTTTATTATAGGTTAATAAAATATAGCGGTACCGGAGGTATTCCCCGTTATATTTATACCAAAGACCGGCGCCCGGCGTAATTATTTAAATAATTAATTTAAA
>JAKWBI020000533.1:0-32418 GCA_022664585.2 Zalerion maritima
CCCCCCCCCCCCCCCCCCCCCCCCCCCCCCCCCCCCCCCCCCCCCCCCCCCCCCCCCCCCCCCCCCCCCCCCCACGGGACCAACTAGCTAATACCTCCCTCAAGGTGGCAAGGCGGACGAGCAATAGGATGGAAAAGCTTACCAGCTCCCCTCGCCCGTACGTACTGTAGATCGATGTTGGCGCTGGGTGAGCACGGCCCGAATCGCATACCCGGAGTGAGATAGTCCAGGGCCAGCCCCAGTTGCCTGCGAGACTCTCTTGAAGTGCCGTGGACGAACATATTCCAGTTACGAGAACGCGCGCGCATGCGTCGTGCACATGCCGACTCTCCAAGGTCCGAACAGCCGGGGCCTCTCTTGGCGCTTTCCCAGCCGGCCAACAATAGCACTTCTCGGACCCCGTCGCGATTCGGGGCAGGCAGCGCCGTGTTCGCTTTCGCACGAACAGCCAGCCCTCTTGCGCCAGCTGCCATGCATAAGAGACTTTTGCACTTGCCTACTAGCGGTCAAGGTAGTGAGCCGGTCTTGCAGCTGGCAGTGTCTTGCAAGTGGCGGGCTAGAGAGAGACATGCGTTGCGAGGTGCACCAAGATCCTTCAGGTCCCTCAGGTGAAATGACCCTTGAGTAAACCATCCAACGGGGCAGTAGACGCAGGTCTGGGTGGTGGTTTCCAGCTAACTAGCAGATAGAATCTTCAGTTCTTGTTCGGTAAAAGTAGTAGTAAAAAGGCTTGACGCTTGGAGGATTTTGGCCTAGCTTAGGTTTATCATCATCATCATCATCATCTTGAGTGGGGGTGGGATTGACCTAATGGCCTATTTAACGTCAGTGACTAGCTGAGCTGAATAGTTTAGGCTAGACTAAAAAACAAATGGAATTGGGCAAGTTGGTAGGCGGTGTATTGAATGGACCGATTTAGGCCCTCTGTGGCACCACACACATCTATCTTAGTCGCCGAAAAATCCATCGTGATGGGAGGAAAATGTAGGGGTGACTTGAGATGTCCATGGCAGGTCATACTACATCAACTTATCAATTACACCCGCCCGGCTCCGTGTTGCAATGTCATCTGGTCGTTTAACCACACAGCATGTAACGCCGTGTCACCGGTGAGAGCATCATTATACTTTGTATGGTCAGCATTTCAATACAACTCTTCATATGCACGTTGGGCTCAGGAGGGAGCTATCCAACAATTTGGCGCCCCAAATGCTTGCCTAATGTAGCAATCTCATCATCTTTAAACGCCACTTGTCATAGGGCTGAGGCTGAGTAATGGGGGACGTTGCCTTCCAAGGCGATGGCTTCGCCCAATGATGTCGAGTGTGCCGGCCAAGCCCGACAGGGATTGCTAGGGAACATCTAGAGAGTTCCAATAACAGTGCTCTACTCCTTATCAAACTCGATGCCGTGTTTCCAACGTTGGCTGGGATATTGTTCCGAGAACCTGACGAGGAATGATAAAATGGGAGAATGGTTCTTTCTGCGATGGTAACAAAAAAAACCCCACCCTATCAAGCTCTAGGATTAGGGGGCGTCAGCACACAGTTCCCGACGGCAGGATGATCGGAATCACGCGTAGCATCATGGAACACCACCCTAATTAAGCTTCATGAAAGAGATGGGATGAAGTTCATTTCGGCGATCAATCCCCATACCTCAGCAACCACCGCTGCGGTTGCGCCCGTTCAAGGACCAACATCGTTTCTAGCGCGTCGAATTGCTAATTCTAGATTCTCCATGCTGACCTATATCACCTAAATCCGACAACTTGGTAGCGCCGTTGCATGGCCTGAATTTGTTTCCCCGAATAGCATTGTGCCTGGTGTGTGGGCGCGGTGCCTGGACAGTTCATGAATCCTAGACCCGTCTGCAGTGTTTGCTTGTATTGTGTGCGGAATTCGAAGTTCGAACATCGTAACGGAGGGAGCGGACGGGTGGGGCTGAGCGTTCCGCTGTGGAGCCCGGGGACCTGCTCTCATGGGCTTGGCACCAAAAGTCTGGGGTATCCAGCACCAAATGGTCCCCGATGGATGACATACCGGGGGGAATAAGCGGCGAGAATGAGAACCTTAACTCGACATCTGCACGCAACAAAGTGGAGATTCGTCCAAGTTGGAGCCGACACGGTCGCCGAGGGGGGCTCTCGCGAGTTCTCCGTGAACGAACTGGCGAATTTCCATCTCGAGTTCACAGTCCCAGCTCGCAGCTATCAGTTTAAAAGCCCGAAGGATTCTTCGGCAAGGAGAGTTGCATAAAAGTAGCTGTAGTTCTGAGGCTTGTCAAAAACCCCATTGGCCAGGTTGATAGCAATTCGGCTAGTCATGCTGTAGGCTGTGGTCTGTGTCCTATCATCTAGTAGCCCACCGTCAGCCAAAGAGGGACCATGTGGCTGGGAGTGTGGCTTACATGCAGAGATCTCTTGCCGATAAAAGGCTCCAAACGACACATTTGGTGATGGCGTCAAGCTATTGGCGAGAAAGCGGGACTCGTTTCCAAAGTCTTTGGCTCTCTGCCACAGGGCTGGCTGCTGAACACTGGAGATTGTCCTCAATCGCCGATGGGTTTGACGGAGATGGAAGTTGGAGAGGGGTTTCTTACCACACGCTCTTGATTAAGACGCGCTCTCACTAAACCAGATTGCCCACCGACTGATAGGTAGTATGTTACTATCTGGGTCAATGTATGTATGGAAACGTGCTCAGGGGTTTCAACTTGCGGCATGGCTGTTGTCTGTTGATTTTGGTCGTCAACTCGGCTCACGGCGCACAAGTTCACTAGTGTGGGCGATGGGGAACATCCCGAGATGCAGGGATTTTGTTGGCGAGTTCTGACTGTACTGACGGAAGCGCCGCACATCCATCGCTCTAAGTGCAAGTGCAAGTGCCAGTTCAACTACCACCACACCTCATGGAACCTTCCTCACCCGCAGTCGGGTTGAGAGGTGCTTCTTACCCAAAGCTGTGGTGGTGACATCAGATCCCTTCCAAATTAATAAGAGCTCCTGCAATATTGGCGCCTTTCTAGCGAGTCGACCCCAAAGGGTCTCTTCCTCAATTCCGCACACTTGAAACCCCACCCGGCCGAGTGCCCGCCACGTAGGTGCCTCTTGCCGATGTCATGGCTATGTAACCATCCGGCTAGTCGTCAGTTTTGCGGTACAACCGAGGGAAAAGTAAGCACTTATAAGACCGAAACTAGTTTCCAACCATCCATTTGTTGCAGGCAGGGGGCAGTTCATATGTTTTGGACAATGTATTAAAATTTTCAACCCAATATTGCATCTATGACAGTCCCTCAACCCTCAACGCCACTTTACATTGAAGACGCCAAGGCTCTTGTTTTGTAAACCCTTAGATGAGTTGGTCAAGAGAATGACTACCTAAGGTGAAATCTTAGTCCGTAGGCATCAACATTGACATGAGCATTTTTTTCTCCCATGTTAATCCCCGTTCCCGGTAGATCGACGAGCTCAAAATGTCTGGTGTTTTCTGCAGCCCACGGAGTTTCTCTTCCAATGCGGTGAGTATAACCTTTGGAGTTACAGAATTGTCTTTTAGTCATTGGTGATCCGGACTGGTCGATTGTAGGTCAAATGTCTTTGCCTGGGCCAGATCAACGGGTGTTTTAAACGGCGCTAGCGCTCGGAGCTCGCAAATCCCTGTGCTGGTGCTCGTGGTGTATGTGGTGGTGACTACTGTAGCTTGAGGAAAGCCTGAACAGTCGCTCTAAGCACACACAGCCTTCCTCAACATCTGTTTGAGCCGTGAGCCCCACACACCACGAGCCCACCCCTACCGCATCAGCCCCAGCTACTAGCTAGACTGTGATGACGGTAAAAATTGAAGGTACAAGGAGAGATACATGGAATTCTGATAATAATGGCTAACAATACTAAGTAGCGAGTACCCCAACTCTGTACGCTCATTCGGCTAGATATCTCAACCGCCTAGCCTGTTCACTCAGAACGCAAGTTCCTTACAGGGTCGCAGATGTGCATTTACCACGCCCACTAGTACTAGCAGCAACTCGATTCTGTCTAAGCCCTGCGTTTTTTGTTGGATCTTCTCGATGTCATTTGGCGGTGGTCCAGACAGCTGCCGCCGCCATCCCGGGAGGGAACGAGCCCGTAGTTGTCTCCCAAGACTTCACAGATAGGTCCCCCCACTCTGTGCCTGGATGGTGAACCTATTCCCGTCGTGGTGGATTGGGTGCTTGGAAGCTAATCCATCAGACGAGGCAGGACTCTTCTGTCCCTTGTTGATATATAAGAAGCCACCTATCACCCATCTTCGGCCAGTATCTTCTCATAGCCATTATCACTCCTCACTGTTCCGCCTCATAGAGTATACTTCCCTGCCCCAACTTTGATTTATTTTCCTACTATACCATTTTTGCTATTCCTGAAAATTCCTTCTACGCACCTATCGCTGCTATTTATCCACCCCTTTTCACTAAGCAGCTACTCTATCCAATATTGCAGTCGAGACACCCAGCTGCCACCCAGAAAAGTACGAAATCGTTCTCAACAAGGCCACTTCTATACTGGTACCAGACATGGACGGCTTCACAACCCAGGGCAGCCGGGGAGTCTGGGGTGACCATGAAGTGTTCTCGGAGGCATATAATAAGGCAACAGAAAGCCTCCGACAACAAGAATATCCGCATATGTCAAAGGGTATGTTGAAACAATCCCCTAGAACTCACATTTGTAGTGAGTTCACTCTTGCTAACTCCTGGTATTGAAAATAGGATGCTATCTTGACCATGGAGGTGCCACCATTTACGCCAAATCTACCGTTGAGCAATTCAGCCATCAAATGCTTAACAACCTCTACGGAAATCCTCATTCGATGAACACACCCGCCGAAGATTCAGGACACATGGTCGACAGAATAAGAGAAAAGACTCTACGATTCCTCGGTGCTGACCCCGAACACTACGATCTGATCTTCACAGCCAATGCCACAGCGGCCATCAAGCTTGTTGCTGACGGCTTCCGGGATTTGTCGGAAAAGACCAACACTAAGAAGTTTTGGTATGGCTACCATAAGGATTGTCACACAAGCTTGGTTGGCGTTCGCGAATTCACTGGTGGGATGCACCACTGCTTCGAGAACGATGAGTCTGTGGAGGAGTGGCTGGCTGGCCACTACTACGCCAACAGGCCCGATTCCTCCTCCATGCTAGGTCTCTTTGCTTATCCCGGTCAGTCAAACATGACTGGCCGCCGACTACCTGTTTCTTGGGTTGAGGGCATTCGCAAGGCTCCTCGACTCCAGCACAACACTTACACTCTATTCGATGCCGCCGCATTGGCAATGACCTCTGACCTCAGCTCCGTGTTTGCCGACCCTTCCGTAGCCCCGGATTTCACTTGCATGTCCTTCTACAAGATGTTTGGCTTTCCTGACTTGGGTGGTCTCGTCGTCCGTCGGGACAGCGGTCACATCCTGACTTTGAGGAAGTACTTTGGCGGAGGCACAGTTACCATGGTTTCCGTCATTGGCGGATCTTGGCATCACAGCAAGGGAATCCAACAGGGAACAAACGACCACTTCAACCTCCACGACGGGCTCGAAGATGGCACTCTTCCATTCCACTCCATCCTAGCACTGGGAGAGGCCATTGATGTCCAGAAAAGGCTGTACGGAAGCATGAAGATGGTCTCGCGACACACTTCCCACCTGGTTCGACGTCTCCGCGATGGCTTTGGAGCCATCAGGCACGGAAACGGGAGACCGGTTGTCGAAGTTTACGGCAACACCCCCGATGCCTATGGCGATGCTAGGCGCCAAGGCGGTACCATTGCTTTCAACCTCGTCAAGCCTGACGGAACTTACATCCCCTACAGCCGAGTTGAGGAGCTCGCCAACAACGAGGGATTTTACATCCGCTCCGGGGGCGTTTGCTGTCCGGGCGGTCTCTTCACTGCTCTAGGATACGAACCTTGGGAGCTTCTGAGAGCCATGTCTGCCGGCCATGGCTGCGGATACCAAAGCGTCGACGTCATCGGCCCCAAGCCCACCGGTATTGTCCGTGCCTCCCTCGGCGGCATGACCACCGTCCGCGAGGTCGACTCATTCGTCCATTTCATCGCCGAGTCCTTCGTCCAAACGAAGCCAGCCACTCTCACCATTCCCCGCCGCCCAGTGGACTCTCGCCCCTCGGTTGCCGCCGGCGTGCCGGAAGTAGCACCTCGCAACGCACCAATGTATAGCCCTATGGCCGTGCCAACCGCGCCGCCAACTCCCCCGACTCCCCCGGCGCCTAAGCTAGTGGCCGTCGAAAGATGGAGTGGGAACGCGGTCATTCCTGAGCCCAATCAGACATTTGGATCCATCTTGACCGCTTCGCAAAGTACTAAGAACTTGACACCGACTCCCAGCGTATCGAGCCAGAGTTACTTCGACAGGAGCTACGACATGGGCAAAACCGACCTCGCTCCCCCGCCGTCGATCCGCGAGAGAATCGACCTTCCCAGTCCATCTGGATCCGAGAGTGAGGGACGAAAGAGGAACAAGATGTTCAAGGCTTTCAACTTCAAGAAGCACCAAGCCGGCGTGGCAGCTTGATGAGATCTAGGGTGGCTAGCGTGACGATTACGACACATAGATTCTTTTAGATTACGACGACAATTTTGATTTCTTTTGTTTCTGTACTTTTGTGCAGCTAACTATACTGCATATATGGCACGGGCATCTGACGGTGTAAATCCTCTTGCCAGGAGTTTTGGGTTATAGGGGAATACCCTTCTTATTTCTGTATGGAGTTTTTGATCGATTTGATGATAATCAAGCAGCTCTTGAGTCTTTCATTTTTTTGTACTATGTTACAGCATGTTTATCTTCTTTTTAAGCATTCGTATATTATATATTAATCCCATCTAGATCAATCATGTATGTCATAACAGTCTACCTTTTTGCAAATTTGTTTTTCATTCATCGTGAAGCATGTCGCCGACGCCGAAGTATTTTGCCTTAACCTGCCTTTTGTCCCTTTCATCCCGTCATGCCTTCGCCATACTTTCTTCAGCCAGTATATTAACCATATAGTCACCGAGATACGAATTGCCGATCCCAATTACTCTCCTGCAAACCCCACCATGCAAAGTGGAGTTATAATTCCATGGCATCATCGCGGTACACATGCCCACCACATCCCACAAATCAGGCTATATTTCGAGACAGATATTGAATCCATCCTTCGCAGGAGTTTGGTCTTATAGCAAGGGGGAGACGAACCCTGCAGCTAAATAGTGCCTGCATATCCGGCATTCCGTGCTGCCCACCTGGAATATCGGATCCGACCCAGCAGAGAGACGCCAACCGTTCCGCACTTCTACATATCGCAGCCATTCCGAGCAGTCCGCATCTACACACCACTTAGATAGCCGGGCTTCCTCCCAACTGAGCATTATTTCTCTACGGTACAATAGATTGTCTTGAAAATCAGCGCTAGACTGCGCGTGTGCCCAATGCCGCCGCCATACTCCCTAGACGATGATCTTTGTGTTATCAAACCTATGATAACACCTCAACACAGTCATATTGTTGTCATCCCCATCTTCGCTTAGATTTCGGCTTCACTTGCATATACTATCAGTCCCAGATACCCCCCTTTACCCACACACATATACTGTTAGTACTACACGGTCTCCCACGTGCTATCTCACAAGCCACTATCCCGCCTTTCAATCCTTCGTCAGCAACGATCCACCACTCGCAGTTCTGCCCGACCCACCAACTACTTAGCTTCTCTCCTGCGCTTTCGGTAGCGAATCACTATCTGCTAGCTGGCTTGGACACACACACACACACACACACACCTTCTTGATCGCTTGCCGAAGCCGCCATGTATGCACGCGTAATGCCACACACGGTACCATGGACTCGAAGCCTGAAAGTCAAGGCAAGCTGCTTCATAGTTCTTCCCGTTTGATCTAGCTTCTATAGTACTAGTCCAGGCTTACTCAGAGTCGCTCGTATCTGCGGCTCTAAGCTAGAACAAAAATATTTTCCCTTCAGGACTCCATAAAATGCACTGTATGATATTGATAGCATAAGATACAAGTCCCGCGAGCAGGTAAAGAAAGTAGTGGCTAGGATTGTACAAGTATGGCCTTATGGTTTTTTTTTACACACGGCCATATGGCGCCTCACGGATTCTGTACAAGCCTAGTAGTGGCTAGCCGGGACTAGCTGGTGTTTACCTGTCACCATCCTGCAGAGGTAAGACCGGAAAAATTAGTCCAAATAGTACTACAAGAAGTACTACAAGTTTTTAATCTATACTCGTTCATACCCAAAAACATAGTATTAAGAGAAGGGTGCCTGAGAGTTGGCTATATGGACCGTATATTTCGGCACACATCTGACCAGATCCATGCTTGGCTATAATCTATCAACAAGAGTCATAGTGTAGACATAGGTGTGTGCAAAGCTAAACGTAACCGAATCTCCCCGCAAGGCAAATATCAGGTTGCTAGGTCTTCTTTTGAAATTTACAACCCCATACCAAGCTTTATGGTCCCTGAATACTAACCACTGCCCCAGTGTCCTAACCTCGGAATCATCATGGTCTCAAGCACGTTCATTCCTAATATTGATAAAAGGATAATACTCTAACTGGCATGCTCAGTTAACCCTCACGATCAAGCTAATACCCGCATAGCAGAAAGACTGAGAGACCGATCTAGATACGGGCCCCAGGTGCCTGGCATCACAAGTTGACAACGCACCCGCGCGTCCCATACAAGTTAAAAAGATGGGATTTATTTACCTCCTTGCCCGCATTATCCAATAGATCTAGGGACTACCCAACCTATCAAACTCTTGTCCCTCATGCCCTGCCACCATTCATTACCATCATCATCATTATTATTAGTAGTAGCATTAATTTACATCCACGTCCACATCCACCAAGATCCCGCTGGAATTTGATCAACAAAGCCAAGTTCAAGTCAGGCACAGCTGTTTTTTGTTTTTGGTTCAAACTTGAAAGCCACGACAAACAGAGAAATTAAACTGCCCAATGGTGTGAGATTTTCCTCCTTTCTTTTTTCTGTCTCCCTTTTTTTTTCCCCAGCGAAATGCAGGGGTAAGCAAGGGATCAAGAAACGGGCGAGCGGAGGCACGTAGCGCACAAAAGAAAGAAGGAATTCGGGTAGAAGTGTGGAAAGACCCAAGCGAGCATGCATGATTATTATTCATTAGGATAGTATACGCCGGAAGCGCTTCAAGGAAACACCCGTGCTTAGAGGGCCAAAATGCGCCAATCGCTTGGCATCAGGCTCCGATGGGGGGCTTTTGTGCTATTTCCACCTCACGCCAGCACGGAGCCTATTGCAAACAAGTCAAGCTTTGTAGGAGGGAGGGAAGGCCACCAGACCGCCCACTCAGGCACATCTGGATCCATTCAGCTGGATACCCGGTAGAGAGGGCAGGCAGCGCAGCCGGTCGGACACGGAAATAAGCGACGCTTCTTCTATAAAATGACGACGCCGTGGTGTATGAGAGAGCACCTCTTGTTCCCTAGGATATATAATAACATCACTTGACTTAACTTAATATCAAGTTCGTAAGTCGTCTTGCCCCGTCCGCTGATGGTGCTTTTACTCCGGTATAGCATCCTTTCCCTGCATGTAGGTACCTTCGCTGCTACAGCTGCCGTACTTGGTGGAGGACTTGGTTGAGGAATTAGAGGCCATGGCATTAGTAAAACGGACCTGGCAGGCTCTTCCCTTGTCCCGCCTTGTTTTACATAGGTACAGTGGGAGGAATATGTTTTGATTTTTACGAAACACTATTGCTCGTCATCACCCCCAGAGCCACCCTTCGACGCTCTTATGTTCATTTAGTCTAGAAAATTGGTTTAATTGTCTATGGGGCGAAAGGGGTTATTCGATATTTGGCTCCAATAAAATTTGTGTTTCTTTCCGTATCGCTCTCTCTGTCTCTCTTTCTTTTGCTTTTTTTCTTATCGACCAGCCACTAGGCCCAGTCTCTAGGAGGCTTCTTGAGGAGTATAGGACAGATCTTTGGTTGTTGAACTCTCGTCTCCCCAAAATATTCTCTGTGAGATGGAACCAGTCCCAAAAAACCGTCATCGAGCTTCGGTCTTGTATGACATCCAGGTTCAAACCTTCAGATCTCGATATCCTGCATGATCTAGAGTCTCCGTCGTACCGGCAGCACACCATCCAAAACGAGTTTCCAGAGATCAACATTTCACGCAGTATCTCACAGTGTTCAATAGTCTCACCCTTCGTCCTCCCTATACCACGCTGTTCGGTCTGCAAGTCCTGTAGGTTACTATCAATGGACATGCGTGGAACGCCAAATCAGTTCATGTCGTATTGGTGTGACGAAGAAAAAGAATGTAACAACTCCATATCCCGAAAATAGCTCCCTCTCAAGCGATTTTACCTTATAACGTAAAACAACCACAAAGGGTGCTATACTGCGCATGCTTTTAAATCAAATAATTCATCATATCGTCATGAGGGAAACCGAGACAGCACACGTTCTTGCCCCCCCCCCAACCCGGGCAGCTCTCTGGCTCCGCCCGAACTATAAACTCGGATGGTACAGACGTGCAACGAGGCACAGAACCGGTTGCCCCGAAAGTCAGTGTGCTCCCTGGCATATTCTCCGTTGAATATCGCGTTCCGGAATCTGCATCTCAAACTCGGCGTTTCGGAAAACCCGCCCGTGTGCTTCTCGTCGGTATTTGCCCACAATATTGCAGCCTCGTCGTCTCCCCAGCAGCACAGGCGGTTGCAGCCGCCCACGGGGCTAGACAGGCGTCTTCCAGCCCCCAATAGCCCCATTTTTACGTCGTTCGACCTCCTCCCCCTTGTTCCCGCCCGAGCCTGAGGGAGAACTCCCCAAAAAGTCTCCTCTGCCGCTGCAGTGGTTTTATGTGACAGAACCCTAGCGTTCAAAATTCGCATATAGGGGCTGAGTCTTCTCCCCCGTGCAGTCGGCGCTGTAGCCGCCAGCGACGAGTCTCTTGACGGGTGATGCTCTCATGGCCAGCGCTTGCAGCACCTTGGAAAAGAGCCACATGAGACGTGCACATGAATGTCTGCCCTTCTGCGCATGCACCGCGAGCCACCAGAAACAATACTGGCAACTCTTTTGGGCAGTTTTGCTGTCTTGTTTTGAAACCTGCCTAAGGCGCTCTCGAAGCTAATTTTTTCAGCTGAGCGTTCTGCCCGGCTCACATACTATGTACGACAATATCCATCCCTCAGGAGCAAATCAGCAGCTGGTGGATGCCTTGAAGAGTTGCATCCCCGTACATACTAGTAGTAGGATCTCCTGTTTGTATGTGCGCTTGTAATTCGTCTGTACGTCTCCACACGTAGAGAGAGGGAAAAAAGGTCCGCGATGCAGCATGCGCGGGTACTCAAATTCCGAGACATCGCGGGAGTGATTCGAATCTTTTGCTGTGGGAAACGGCGCATATCCACCGATCGTAGGCTAGAAAAGCAGGCTCGTGCACGCCTAGCTGCAGCAAGGTCTCTCCCCTGGTGTCTTAAAATATCTCGGTGAACGAAGCTCTGTTTGATAGCAATATCAGACTCATCCATTTCTATGTAGGATGTCGGTTGGAATGCTGAGCTGGGCATAATACTCTCGCACAGCATTAGCGCAAACATACGTGATGGTTCAAGGCCGGCACAAACATTCTCCTCTAAATACTAACTTCTCTCTTGGTCAAGATACGTGTGGGACAGCATCCGGATTGTTGGAGGAGTCCATAACCTTCCCGTTGTCAGACATGTTCATGCCAGCAAAGACTAGTTGCTATTGCAGCTGTTAGTCTTGACCTTGGGGGCCGTAGAAGCCTAAAAAAAGCCCACGGACGGTGAGGCTCCCGGACCAACGGTTGGGCATGACCGGAGATGGAAATGTCAAACTTTGGCTCTCGACAAGGGACAGGGACCAGGGCGAAGATGCCTCGCCGAAGCCTGGCATTCTCAGCTTTCAGGGATGTACGTTTCCCAAATCTCGGTCCAGTAAGGGCGAGACGACGAAGCGGCAATGAATTTCCGCAGAGCTCTTGGTCGAGTAGAAACACGAAGATATAAACAGCAATGAAACGAACCCTGGTTGCAACAAGATAAAGGCCTGAGGATCTGGGGCTCGTCTTCTGAGCGTTATTGATGCGCAAGACGGGATTTTCACTACCGTCATCTCAAATGGGGCCGAAATGGGACTTTGGTGTCCATGCAAGTAAATGCGCCCGTACGGGAATCTGTGAGGCGAAATTGAGATGTCAGCCAATATTATGTGCAAGAAACGAAGCATTAATAGCGTTTATTGGCAACAACCGAGTTGGAAAGCAGCGGCTGTAAAGCAGCGGCTGTGAAGCATGCTTTCCTTGAGATACCCAAATTAGAGTGCTTAAGGCACCCATATAAAGAATATAGGGGTATTTTTGAAACATCAATAGGGTCCCCGAAAGATGATGTGCAGAGCGTCGAACGCTGTTCGCGCGGTTGATGCCAAACGAATGCACAGTATGTGCAACAATGCAACTCTGGAGGTGTAGCAAGTTCCTCCGGATTCTGCAGTTCGGCAGTTCGGATGTCTAGAACCGACGCTGAGCGGGCCCTCAGACTCGTGACCTTTTTGGAGTGCTGAATGCAAGTTGTCTTTCCGTCTGGGCCTTTCTATGCCGGCTCGCCGTTTGGGCGGTAATTTGAGGCAAATTGACACGCGGAAGCTGTCGAGTTATTCGCACCAAGCAAGGGTGACCCGTGTGAGCATGTGACGAAGCACACAAAAAGGCCGCTCTTGATTTGCTGATAGGCTCGGATTGCGAAGTGAGGACCATTCTATATAGCGAATGCTAGGGCCAAGTCGCTAAGAGTTGGCGATATTGTGTGGAAATTCCAGTTGGAATTTAATAAATAACCCTGTGCTGACACTACCACAGCGAAGAACTTCAGATTATGCAATGTTGGTGCAGTATTGTGAAAATAGTGTAATAGCAGCGGCACGGCCCAAGAAAGATTGCTCGTAATCCAGGATAAAACCAATCCCAGCATTACATGGGGAACAAGATTGTCTGTAGTCTCGCATTGATGGAGGAAATGGGTGGAAAGAGGGGCCAAGGATTAAGCCAAGAATCCCAGGTGGATGGTTCATAATAGCTGCTTCTCGAATCTGACGGACACGGCAAGAGTCGGCTTTCTATCCAATCCAATCTGCACTTTGTGGCCATTAGGGTCCACAAATCCCCAGCATGTGACTGCCCAGCAAGAGGCAGAGGCAACCGCGATCAGGGCCTTGTATAGTTGCGGCCGTGGAAGATGGCAGTGCTCGTCGGGTATCTGCGTGTAAAACAATCGGCAGGAAACACCAAGCAATCAGCACGCAGCATTCCGTGGCAGGCTCGTGGCTACAACAAATGAGTGGTTTGTCGGCCTCGTCGGCCCTGCTGGATCCTGCATTACAGCGGGCAACAGCGGCCCCTGAAGTGGTTTGTGCTTGGCATTCGGGTCCTGCCAGTTAAGCAAGGGAACGCACCTGCACGCAGCATCGGGCAGCCTGGATGTGGTCCCACTTTTCTCCCCAAGATCCCCGCCCTTGATTGGGTCATCCAGCCCAAAGTCCCCTGAGCCCGTCTTCCATTCTCAGGTGGTGAAGGGCACTTCCCATTTCGGTCGTTGGCCCCTCCGCATTTACGCTGCCCATGTGGTTCTGCCGCCGCCATTTCCTGTTTCCATCCATCTTCACCACCTTACAGCCCTTTCCCACAAAGGATTCAACTCTTTAGTTCGACATGCGCCGGCCAGCGGTCTTCTGACGATTTACACCTGAATACTATTAAGCTTGCCGCCTCCTTTGTGTACGTCTTTGGCCGGTTTGTTTCTTCTCCGCCTAACGCAGACGCCAGCAAGTAAGTGGTAGGCGACACCCGGGATCACCTTCCACCATACAAATCGTCGCCGTCGACACGCCATTGCGACAAATACTCGAAATTGCCGTCATTTCAATCCACCAAAACTCTCTTCGTGGTAAATGGAAAACAAGCCGGCTTAGCCACGAATTACAGATACGACCAACTCGGGTTTTAACTTCTTCGATCAGCTACATTTCCTCTCGACTTTCCGGGAAACGGAAGAGGTGTAACTGCCGGCGTTCCGCGCAAGACCCTTTTGAAGAGACCTTGACAAATCCGCCAGGTCGCCATCCGTAAGCCTCTCGGCGACAACGCATACAACGGATCCCAACAAAAGTAACCTTCCGTCAACGGACGGTAGCCACACATTCTAGTCCCAGAGCCCACATCCTCTGCCTTCCTCTCGTGGTGCCCGGTTCCCTAGCACCCCCTCCTCTCGCCTTTGCACGTGAAGAAAGACAATTTCTCATCACTCTCTAACAACCCGGGAGCACACAGTTTCCAAGACTGTTACACCGCATCTGCGGCGTGGATAAATACTAGCATCCTACGACTAACCCTTACATGCACACTGGCTCCTTGGCGGAGAGAGAAACGGTGAACTGTGTGACTACCAAAATCTCACAATTTCCACTGTATCCTTCTAGCTCTGTCGTCTTTCAAGACAGTCTTCTCTAAGTCGGCTCGACCACATAGGTATACAGGTATCTCGCCAATACGATATCAAGACGCTCATAAATAGGTGCCTATCCATCGTCCTAGAATCTCTATATCAACCAGTATACCACCAAATCTACCCACTACCAAATGAAACATGATGGAACCCGTTCCCGAAACTGAGAGGATGGAAGAATTCCGCCCCAACCCAACACCTTCACTCCGCATCAAGAACCCAGCCTCCGTCTCTACTTTCGATCTCGAATCTACTCGCCAACAACCGCCGTCTCCTTCGATGATTCGCCGCTCAGCAGATCCCGCTCCCTCCTCACCGAGTTCTCCCGCTTGGGCACCTCCGGTCGCTCTCCCATACCGACCTCGAACTACATCACCACTCTCGGGTGCCCACTCAAGATCAAGGTCGACCGCAAGCTATCTAGCCCCGCCAATGGCCCGCACAAAGTCTATGCCTGGAGTGAATGGCTCAGGCCATATTCTCGTTTCGACACATGGTCGCCCTGCAAGCCCTTCCGGACAATCCCCGGCTAGGGTACGAGCACCACGAAAGCAGGCTGACGAGGTCTTCCCAACATCCCCTGTAAGGTCGTCTGTCTTGGATCACGACCGGCAAGAAAGAGTGGTAGAGAGAAAGAGCTCGCCCAACCTCCCTACGGGCACATTTAGCCGCAACTCGAGTCGACGACCTTCGTCGCCCCTTCGCCAGCCAAGTTCGAGCTCTATGGGGGCTCTTCCCAGCACAGTGTCTAGTTCTACCTCGTCTCCCATGCTGCGCAGTTATGATTCCAGCACGAATAGTTGGTCCTACGCGGCCTCATTCCCATCATCGGTACCCTCTACTCCGACATCGTTGAGGTCCCGAAGCCCCAGCATTTCCAGTCTTGAAACGATTCCAGACTCACCTGATGCGGAAGAAGCGGCTCTGGAGGCAGAGAGGATTGCCCAACTGAAGGCAGCAGCGGAGGGGTCAGATAGCGATACCGACTCGGACTCGAACAAGAGCCGGAGCAGCTTAGATGTCCCCAATAGGGGACGAACACTAGGCTTTGGATCTAGGGATAAGCGCAAGAGGTGGAGTGTTTGCGGGGCTGAAAGGAGAGGCGATATTGATTTGGAGACAATTTGGGAGGATTGAGGAACGAACAGAAAATCAAGAATACTTCCTATGCACAGAATGATGTGCTGGCTTGTTCAGCCAATATTTGGAATGATTAATCGGTACAAGTGGCGTGGAAGAGGGCATGGTTGGGACATTGTCCACATGTGAATTGCATTCAGGGTGGGCGGATTATATGGAATTGCGAGCAAGTCACAAAGCATTATAGTATTGTTATTCTCTCTTGCCTTTTTTTTTTCTTTTTGCGACTGCATTACGGCGTTTGCTTTGGCTTTTTGCGATACCCACCATATCTACATTTTTCCCCATGGTATCATGGATATATTCTAGTTACCGGTTGGTGGTTGATTTGAGCCCATCAGGGAGGAGTACTCCGAGTCCCATTATCGGTCAGTTCTAGTTGAGTGACAATCAGAATCATTCCATCAAATTATATTTCTTGATGCGTGACAATGGTGATTGGTCCCCCGGTGTTTCTTTTTCTGTCTGGACTGCCCCGCTTCTACAATACATCTATCCCTTTGTTTAGTACATAGGAAGAAAGCACACCTAAGATGATACCACTAGCACACTCGATCTTTTTCTCTAGGATTGATATTCCGCTCAAGATGGCTCTACGTTGGATACATCAGTCTCCCTTCGTGTGGATTGAAGGGGGCGATGGGAAATCCTATTCAGGCCTTCGTTTCCCTTCTCTCTCATATAATCGAGGTATAAGAGATGGAAGATAGAACTCTTAGGGCGAAGATTATTGCTGTCAGCAGGAAAATCAGTTCCCCAAGCAGTAGGCCATTCCGATACTGATTCGCAAAATACAACTGGCTTCTCGGTCAAGCTCAAACCGCAACCACATCTTTCAAATTTAAAAATATCTAGAAGACTACAACATGAAGCCTACGGGAAACACTAGCGCTGCGGCGCTGCTTTCGAAGGCAGATATTACTCTACCTTCGCTCTAGATTGAGGCCAGAAATATCTACTCCGGAACTTCAATCGCCACTAATTTGTACAATCATCCCCGAAACTAAGGACAAGGGAGGCCTCCGCGATGCCACTTTCGATGTCTTGCACTCCAAATACGCCAAAGTGGGTGACAAGGCGGATTCTGGCATCCAAATCACCAACACAAACGACAGCAGCACCAAGGATAATAATGGCAAGAAATCTGGTGGCATCCTCACGTCTCGTTTCGGACACCCAAAGTTCACTTTCGACAGCGACTCCGAGGAAGGAGTCGGTACTTCCAAAGATACGGACCGAGAAGCTGATGAAAACGAAGGAGAAATGACCGGAAAAACGGTGACTATCCTCGTCAAAGCCGTTGAGGATCCTGTCGAGTCCGACGAGCCCAACGCCGTCGCTATGCTTGCCGTCATTGGTACTGCTGTTACCACCTCGAGCAAAGTGGTATATCTCAACGAGATAGATGTGGGGTATACCGCCATCATGGCGAAGCATGCTCCCACTAGCACGGGAGATTTCCCCCAAGATCGCGGTTCGTCTGCGACCAGGAAAAAGAGTCCAGTTCGGGATGGTCTTACCTCTAGGCGATAACCCCTTTCTTAATGCTCTGCCTTGGGTACGGGGTTACCTCTCACTCACCAAAGCGATCTACGCGACAGCGACTTGCGGACAGAGCGAGACTCACTCTTCGAGCTGGATGGGTGGTTAGAATTCCGCCGTCACTTTTTCTGGGTATGCTGGGTCTACCAGCACTGGCACGACTGGCTGGCACAGTACTGAGAGCTGTGATGAGGATTATAGGGAGGAAACTATGGGTTCGACTCGGCGATCTTGGAATACGAGCAGCAGTACGGTTTGGGGTACCGGTGCCAGCACTGGTATTGATACTAGCTATAGCACGATCTCTATTCCCTTGTCCACGGGCAAAGGCAAGAGCAGCGCCTACATACCCATGGGCACTGGCTATAGCGACGGCGATGACTGTGACGAGGGTGAAGAATACCAAGCTTACTCTTCTATCGAACAACGGTACAACACCTCTTCCACCTTCACTGGACATTATTCGATGTGGGGAACTAGTTAGAGTTACATCCCTATGTCGCTATCCAAAGGCACCGGAATCGAGCAGGGCTCCTCCAGCAGCAGCAGCAGCAGCAGCAGCATAATGGGATAGAACTCCCCCGGTATCGATTCTTCTTCCACTCCCACCTCACTCTCAGACCCAATTCCCCCCCCGGAAGACGAAAACGGTGACACTGAAGAAGGTCTCATCTGCGCAGCGGAAGGAAATCCCAGGAATGATTCCAGCTTGCTGGGAGCCTACTTCTTCAGCCGCAATCTTACCCCCCCCCCGTGTCCCCTCGCAGGCTGCTCCGCTTGATGAGGCAGCCTGGCTGCCCGGGGGCCGCGCCGTCTCGCGAATACTTCCCGGACGCCGAGAACGGCGACGACGAGCCCTGCGGTGTAAGTTTTGTGGAGGGGGAAGTCGCGCGCGCATTCCGTCTATGTAGACTACTGGCGGGGAAGGAAACCCGAGATGTGGCGGAGGGGGCGGGGGGGGGCGAGCTGGGAAGTCTCCGGCTCGACGGGGGATGCGGTGGCTCCCCTTGAGTACCTGCCCGCGGGCGAGGAAGAGGAGGAAGACGGAGTGCTCGCCATCCGGGATTCCGCCGGAGAAGTCGTAGGCGGAGCGAAAGGATCAATGAAGGTCTGACAGCGAGGAAATTCATGGCTTGAAAGGAGGAAGGGGGTGAGGTGGGTAGGCGTAGTACCCGAAGACCGGGAGTTGGATGATCGTTCCTTTTTTCTTTTTCTTTTTTGGAGCTTTCGGGGCATTTTTGCCTCGTCGTTTGCAAAGTGTTTTCTCCTCTCGTTTTGCTTTTTGCTTCCTTCCATCCCATATTTATATAATCCCTTTCCCTGAGCATCTTGTCTGGTCTGGCATTCTTTCATTTACACATCATCATTCTCATTTCTCGTTTTGACACCCTGTGGGATTATCAAATGAAGCACACATACACCATGTCGGATCATCATTATTACTATTAGCCACAGCACTAGTATTGGTAGTATGGCGGGTGAGCTTTAGGATATTTGGCACGTCAGGCATCTACGGTTTTGGTATCGGCAAGAAGCGGACCTGCAAGGTCATCAGAGGGGACTGACATCACTAGGCTCTAATTTTTGCTCGCCGGTTTACATTCATGATCATAGGTAGCCATTTCCGACGTGGCAATTATAGTGTTTTCTGGTATCGATTCGAAAGAGCCCTCGAATATCGTGTCAATATATTGTTATTCATTCATATCCCAAAGCGCTCGTCGCATCGTTCTATCGCGATATCTGACACTCGCGATAACCTAGTCCCCTTTGGTTATAGGCTTAGCAACCAAACGCTCGATCGTGGGGACCTTCTGGTTCAAAACCGCCCACCACACGTTTAGAGTCGCATCGAGATCAGCAGAAATTCCATAATCGCTCGGTCGTACAAAGTGCCCAGGAACTGAGACTCCGAAATTTCTTCTTCGTCTAATCTGTAGTACAGCTTCGCCAACATTAGACGAATGTTTTTGCCAACGTTTCCACTAGACCACAGCAGCTTAGGCACTCAAGGAAAAGTCAAAGCCCAATCGCACCAAAATCACCCGATCCGGGCAAATCCTGCGGACGTTTGGTGCACCAGTCCAAAAACGCCGTCCCACTACCTGTAACCTAAGATTTCTATGCCGCGGTCTCGGAAAACTCGGACGTCCGTAGTCTACAGGCTTTTCCGTGTCCGTCTTCCCACGTACCATCCACTCATTGGTTCGTCAGGACCCTCAAGCCGCGAGCATCCAGATCACGACAGACACGGTTCATCCTCTCAGTCGAACGGTATCCTGCGCAATTTGTCCCCTTGTCCCCTCTTCCTCATTTCCTGCACCGCTGCAGCACTACTGGGCACTTTGATGCCACAGCAATTGCCCCAGCTCTGACACGAATCACCATCATGCTGATGACCAGCATGAACCGTGTCTTCTGCTTCCCCAGACTCCCCTCCATCCTCGTTCATGTCAATGCTCATGCCCTGGGCAGCCGGAACCAGCGAGCCGAACATGAAATGTTGCATAACCGGCAGCTTCCCCAGCACCTCGGCCGCAAACATCTTCCTCATGCCCCCCTCAATCTTGGCCCAGTTCTTAGAGGCCGAAATATCATCCAGCATTGGTGAATGCCACCTAAGGTCCTTCACAGTTTTGGTATTGTTGACAAATTGGATCTGGCCCAGGTACATGAAGTCGTGTCCGAACTCCTCGATCGTCAGTTGCTGGTGAATAGCTCTCGGCGTTATGAACGGGTGGTGCAACAACTGGCTGGCCCCAAACAAGAACGGCAGGAACTGGTAGTCGTCGAGACCCCAGACGCCATGACTTCCCGCGGGCTCCAAATAGTACGTCAGCTGCACCGTCCTCATGAGCTCGAGGTACCTCTGAAAAGCTCTCAGCACCAAGGCCTTGAAGTCCGACGTCTGTATGATACCCAGCTGGTAGAGACACAGTAGCCACATAGCAAAATTCAGCTCATGCCCAGAACCATAGTCTATGCGCGTCTTGTTTCCAAACGCCTGGCCCAGGTACGTTCCCGCTTCAGCCGCTGCGTCCCCTTCCACGTTGAGCTTCTTGTGCCATTCCGGTAGTTTTGCCAGCACCTTGTCCAGAAAGGTGCGAAACACCTTGTTTCCAAACCTCGAACCGCCTTGGTCCTCTGGGGGTGTCTGTCGGACGAGATCTTCGGCCTCGTCGAGGATCGTAAGGATGGCTTTTACGACATCGGATATCTCGGAGTCTCTGAGTGCGGAGGAGGGCACGTCGGTTACGCTGTCCGAGAGGCCGAACACGAACGCAAGGATGAGTTTGTATGTCTGCGACGAGAGAAAGAGGTTGTGGTCTTTCTTGGAGAGGATTCGGCGTGACGGTGTGGTAAACAATAGAGTTGCGGTCTGTGGTGGCGAAGGCAGTGATGGGGTCTCCGGTGTAGGCTCCACACCCCCGGCCCTTTGTCGTCGCTTTCGGGGTTCAAGCTTGGGAAGTCGACTTCGGAGGTCGGGAATAGCTGGGGCTGCTGGAGGGGAAGCAGTAGAGCTCAGAGGTTGGGCAGGCAAGGCGGGGGGGTTCGTATTAGTATCTGTTGTCGAAGGCATCTTATTGAAATCAATGTATGTGATTCAGAAAGTGCGGAGGAGGAAGAGATCCAGGGTCCTGAATCCATGAAGAGGTGTTGAAGGAGCAATGGTTCGATTATGAGCAAAGGGTGCCGTCGCCACTGTCTCATGCATCGGGAAATCGACCCACGCGCGCACCTACCTGCCTTGCTTGCCTTGCTTGCCCCAAAATTGCCCCACTGTCCCGGCAGGCACTACTCATCTAGCCTATCACATCACGGGAAATCCAAGTTGGTCCCTACAGTCTACCTATTCTTTCCAACTCCAACTTTTTTTTTCCGGGTCACTTTTCATTGAGCCTCATTCCAATCAACAGCGAAAAGTAGCAACCACACAGGCGCCGAAACTTGGCTTCTTCCTTTTGGTCGTCGCCAACATATCTACATCTATTTCGGGAATCCTTAGGGACTGCAATATGACAATCAGTGCTGCCCCAGACGTGGTCCTCGACCATCTATCTAAGGCCGACGGGTCTGCCAGCTATTCCTACGCGGGATACGCAGTTACGGCCACAGTTAACGGGCCCATCGAAGCTCAGAGACGGGACGAACAGCCCTTTGAAGCCATCGTGGATGTTATAGTACGACCAGCCGCAGGGGTCGGAGGTAAGAGCTTGACGCCAAGCCATCACACTGGTGTCTCCTAATTCAATGCTTTTGGCTACTCTTGCTCATACCCTGGATGTCCTATATCATAAACAGGCACCCGTGAGAGACATCTAGAGTCCATCTTGTGCTCTACCCTACGTCACCTCATTCTTCTCAAGAACTTTCCTCGCCAGCTCTTCCAGATTGCGCTTCAAATCACTTCTGTACCTGAGAACGACTATGTGAACTCAAAGCTTATGCAAGCTAGCTCAGTAAGTCTTCCGAAGCCCAATCGTTGCATCTCAACTGTTCATGTCAATTCAGCCTGCCCCATACCTCTATCGTCCCTATTTTAGCTACAGCGCAGTGGCTATTATATATATTTCCTCAGCTTGTCAACTCATGATACCCCTCACGACGGTCCTAAACTGACTCGTAGTCGCAGAACCTGTCTGTCCTACCAACTCTCTTCCAGACTGCTATTTTGGCCTTGGTTTCCGCAGCAGTTCCCATGAAGACAACTGCAAGTGCTACCACCATCGCCATTCCGAAGGACTACGGCAGCCCTTTGCTGAACCCCACGCCAAGACAGGTCCAGACTTCCTCTTCTATTCACGTGTTTGCATTTACGCGCCAGGGAGACTTGTTGCTCTCGCAAAGTGATGGATCTTTCAGCCAGGACGAATGGGACGTGGCCCACGACATTGCAAAGGACGTCTGTATGGAGAAGAAAAGGGAGGAAGTTGATGTGATGCTTGATGACGACGAATCACAGACACAAAACATGGCAGACCTCATTCGCGCAGAGGCACAAATGAAAACCGACTCGGATCTACACTGGAAATGAACGACTTAGGACAAACTTCCGGTTCTCGGCAATATTAAGAGTTACACGGCGAGACGCAAGCGACATCTAAACTCACCGGCCCCCACGTGCTGCCAATTCCCCTTGAGCATGAATCTGCGGGATTGGAGTTTTGGACAAGAAACCCACCAGAACGACAGACACGGCAAGCTGAGTGGCCTCTTGCACGAGTTTGCGACAGGCCCCACGATGGACATGCCGCGGCGGTTGTGGGAAACCTATATTATGATCTGGACAAAGCATGGGTTGGGAGGGTTGAGAGGGGGGGGAGGCGTGGGAAGACTCCACCAGTGCCCTCTGAATGGAACTGACAGCTCTGCTGGGATGCTACAAAAGCTATACGCCAAGAGGAGCAGCGGCTGCTTGATCATATCTGTGTTTGGAGGCAGTAACCAAATAGAAAGGGTGAATAAATACTGGAGAAGGCACAACCTAGCTTGTTTGCACTCCTTCTCCTGAACTCATATGCAAGAAAGTCAGGAGGATCCAGGAGAAAAGAAGGTTTCTCTCGTGGATCTCGGTGCATGAGCACACTTGGACGCAGATCCAATTGACGGGCGCCGGCTGCGGGAAGTGGGTCCTTTCCGTGCCCACTTTCCCAACTCAAACAACGTTGTGGGTCTAGCTTGTCTGCTGCATGGCCGCGTTTGGGGACTCCGCTTTTGGACTGCGGCGGCGTTTCATCCCGACTGGACCACTCCAAGGGCTTGTGACATGAACCACACCACCCACATCCCTGCAGACTCCCTGGTAACTTTTCCCATCCATTCTACCACAGTAGATTTCTGATGGCAACAATTCTTTCGTCTTTTGCTCCCGCTGGTCTTTTCGTCTGGTCTCTATCTAAGTCGCCTTACTTCGCCGTGTAGCCTTTTTACGTGGCGAGTTGGATGTTCCATCGCCAGCACGTGGCATGCGCGTCTTTGAACACCCGCAGATCTTGGACAATCCTCCACCATTCTTTTCTTCGGCAGACTTAGTCTGGAGTTGGATCGCTTCGTCTGCCGAGCTTGCTATGAGAGCATCCATAATATTGATCTACCCGCCCCGTGATGGAGGGGGCATTTCCCTCTCCATGCCCATCAGAAAGTCATGCCCCTTTCAAGAGAGAGCGGCATGGTGAGGAGCTAGGGACTGAAGCACGGCGGCAAGCGAAGCTACTTTACACCACCGAAGCAGGCGGCTGATAAGGCTGCTGCCAAACGAAGGCCGAGGACAGAGCTACTCTGGATGAATAACCCTCGTGGTTGGCACTGGATATGTGGCCCTGGTGTCTGATCCTCCGTGAGGTCAAACAGTCTGTCCTCTCAACTCTTCCCTCGGGTGGATATGCTGTTGCAATTCGCCAGGGCTTGATTATGCAGCCCTCCTATAGTGGCCGGGGACTGGCAGTCTTTGGAAACCCGCAAGGATCGTGAAGTGAGACGAAGTGCCGCACTAAGTTTCCATCTGAGAATTTCTGATGCCCCCCTTAAACTCGCCTCAACGCCTTAGCACGGACTTCAGATGAGGATCATTGCCATGCTGTCACTGTGCAACTGAGGTGCGAACAACGCAAAGTTACAGTGTTAATAACGCCCCAAAGTCCGTTTTACGCACCGTATCAGCCAAGCCTTTCCAAGTCACAGCAGGACAGGGACAGGCTTGGACATTACGACAGCAACTTCGATCCTGTGCACCTCGCGTACTGTTTCCTTTCCCCCACTCCCTGGTCGAAGAAGGGGGCGTCTCGATGTACCACGATCACAATAGAAACAAGGTGGAGAGTAGCAACGACGCCTAAAACTCGCCTATCGGAGGGAGTGATTGATTCTTTGTGGGGACGATTACCACCTCCCTTCCAGTTATGGACATTGTGCCCGGCAAGCAAGCAAAGATGCTATATTTTGCTCTCTCTGCAATAGCGCTATCAACCTGTCACGAAGACTACCTCTTCGGGAACCCTACCGCAACTCTCGAGCGGTCGAGCCCTTGGCAATCCGCCGGTGGATTGTCGGGCGATTTTCCTCTGACTCGTCCTGCCAACCATGGCTCATGGATGCATGGGCAAGGCGAGAAATGCCAGCACCGATAGCCGCAGGACCTGGTGCGTTGCTGCTTATTGCTGCGCAAGAGCTCCCGAGCTAGCCGTGACGTTGCCCACGGTGTGGGCTCATTTCTTAAATGTCTCTTGTCTGTCGTTGTGTTTGTTCATCTTGCTCATATGCTAAGTACCTATTTGAATGCTGCATTTCCAACTATCTCTAACCAATGTCTTGGGGTAAAATGTGCACCTGCTGGAGACATCAGCGTCGAATATCTACCGCACTGCATCTGGACGGTTCGTATGCAGATGCGAGAGAAACGGGCCAGATATTAAACGGGGAAGGTGCAGGTGGGAAGGTACCTCCTGCCGTGTACCGCTCCCCTTGCTGACTTGCAACTTCGATTGTGGCTGGAACAGTTGACAAGTGGGAGGAAAGGGGCATTGAGGAGCACGGAGCTTCTTCGAACCAAATATTCATGATAGCTCCTGCCGCGAGTATACGCAGAAAGTTTCCCTGGGACCGTGGGACGAAATATAACTGCCCGGGCCGCATGTCGTGAAAGCTTCCCTTCCCTTTCTTTCTCCCGCCAGTCTTCTTGAGGTTGACCAAAACGCACACTCTCACTACTTTCCTCCTCCCCAAGGCAATACAGTCCGAAGCAGAGCTCTGGTAGTTCTAGCAATTACCTCTGTCCTTTGCCTCTTCTGTCTTGTTCTTGACCCTCTTTTTCTTCTCTTTTTCTATTCTAACTCCCGTGTCTTTTTTTCTTCTTTTTTTTCTTTCGCTGTTACTTTTTATATCCTCTTACCTGCCTACGTCCACAGTCACTCGCATGCTCTCTGCTATTCGCCGTCTTTCCGTCAGCGATAGCCCCCGTCACAAAATCTATCACATCGCATAATATAATCCATTCCTTCTGCATATAGTCGGCCTTTCTTCCAGGTTTCTGCATCACGATACACCCTATAGACCAGGAGTCGCATTTTCTTTTTTTTTCGTCATTTTTTATTATTTTCGGGTTTACAGCTCTTTTTGTCCCAAGATAGCTCCTCATTGGGTTGATTTGACCTCTTCTGGATCAAATTTGCTCGTTGATTCGTTAATGCCACCCGCCACGTGCAACCGACGTCTGCATCCGGCATCACGCATCACATCTCTCCCACGCCTCGGCACCGATAGCGTGGAATTGGGCGCCTCGACGACGAACCCTATCTGAAAGATAGAGCCCCAGCCTCGTGCGGCACTGCGTTCACAGATCCTACCGAATTGTAAGCCGGTTTCGTTCATTGCACCCATTTTGAGTAGTTGCATTATCATGCCCTTCCTTTTTCATCGTGGTGTCACATTGGCTCCCCTTTGCGTGTGATGATATTTTGGTGTGCAAACCCATCTCCACTTTCCAATCGGCATGAGGGGAAAACACTGCAGACGGTGGTCAACTTCGCCAAGTCAGGGCCAGTCAGCCTGTGGCATCGTGGGGGATTCTGGAAACGAGCTTGTCGGAACCTCTCGTCTACACGTAGGATGAGAGGGATGCGGCGGCCGTTAAATCTGACCCATTGCCCGCTCCACTTGAGTTGCGCCGTTGTCACCGAAGGAGAACCATCTCTAACCTTTGCAAACCCTCAGACAGAAGACTTGGTTTTTGTTTTATCTAGATTTTTAAACTCAGGCAAACACCGCTTGAATCCGCCGCGGATATCCTGTTCAGCAACCTTCTTCCTCGGATCTCGTCATTCGCGCCGAACAACCGCAGCAACAGCACGGATTACATATGCACCCGCCTCCGTAACCCATCACCCCTACCAGCTGCACGGCTTTACACCAAGACATTGTTTGCCTTCGGATTTTCTCGCCGTCGCGAATCCCAAAGTCGGGAAGAGCCATCCATTATAACCTGATACCGGGTTCCGATTACACACCTCATTTGCCAGCAATAGCCTGTGTGCGAGTTGGTGTATCCATACTTCTGCGGCTTGTTGCTTCTGCCTTGTGTACACCCAGCGGAAACAATCTTTTTTTTTTCTTTCTCGGTACAAGCGCAAACAAGGTAGATTTCCGGAAGTACTAGAAAGCTACGTACCTGCGCGACGACAACAGCGACAAGACAATTCCTTTGTCGGGTACGGAAAGTAGTACCGTGTGTATACTCCGGACAGATTACACAATACTTTTGTTCTCTTGCACCCTTGCGTTTCTCCTCACAAGCCCTATCCACATTCCGCCCGCAACGTAGGCCTTCGAAAAAGGAACCGGTTTTAGTGCCCTTGGCGCGTACATTATCCGCATTTCGGTACATGCTTCAAGGAGTGTGATTTGTTCCTCCCTGGCATATACCCACACGCTGTCGCAATACGCATCCGTCGGGGAAAACAGCCTGAGAAGAAAAAAAAAATGTCTTCCGGACTCGTTGCGTCGCCCACCTCGATCCACCCTGCACTGAGTAATCCTTTTCCTTCCCTGTCTCTAGACGGCATCAATAAGCCCGAGGACAAAGGCACTTGTGCAGAATCGAATTGCGGTTTGGAACAGACCCGTCCTAAGAGCTCAAATGCTCTTAAGGGCCCTTCCCCCCGCTCTGATCTTTCCGTCGACACCGCCAAGTCGTCTCTCCACCGGATCACCGACCCCTCCGAACCTGCTTCCGCTGCACCAACGCTAGAGACTGCCCCCCAGCTACCCGACGCTTTATTCCCCACCCCCCGCCATCGCCATCGCCATCTCAAAAACAACCTTTCTGTCGACATTGTTCCTCGCCAGACCGTCCTCAAGGCCCTCGCCAGTGCTGGTCGCAAGGGAAAGCCCGAAGCCCTGTCGCTATACGGCCTCGTTTCCAAGCCTACATCCAACATGATCCACAACAATAACAATGCTGCTTCCGGCCCTCCGGGCTCCGCCTCTGCCTCTGCCACTCATGGCGGAAACATGTACCGTCCCGCACATGCCGCCGGCCTCGACGGGAGACCCACAACCTCTTCCACGAGACTTTCCGACGCTCTCTCCGAGCTTGCTCTGCGCAAGAGCAACACCCCAACCACCGCCTTCCCTGCCCTGCAATCTCCGTGCTTCTACCACGAGCGCTTCGATGATGCCGTGGACCTGGACAGGGTTCTCGAGGAGATCAAGAGTGACGAATATATGTCGCATTCGCGCCTCGTGCAGACTGCGACCAGTGTGCGCGAGGTGTCCAAGCAGCTCCAACGGCGACCCATCAAGCGCGCCGTGCGCAACGTTATGATTGTCACAAAGGCAAAGGACAACCAGCTCGTGCTCCTTACAAGAGAGCTTGCGCTTTGGCTCATGGGGACCCCTAGATATAGCAATGGCCTAGGCGTAAATGTTTTCGTCGATGCCAAGCTGAGGAATTCCAAACGCTTCGATGCCTCGGGTATTGTGGGAGAAAATGAGCGCTTCAGGTCAATGCTCAAGTACTGGACCCCAGACCTGTGCTGGACCCAGCCCGAGAAATTTGACCTCGTGCTTACCCTCGGTGGGGACGGAACTGTGCTCTTCACATCGTGGCTCTTTCAGAGGATTGTTCCTCCGACGCTGAGCTTCTCCCTCGGAAGCTTGGGCTTCTTGACCACGTTTGAATTTGAGAAGTACAAGCAACATCTGGACCGCGTCATGGGGACGGACGGCATGAAAGTCAACCTCCGCATGCGATTCACCTGCACGGTATACCGGGATGGTGCTTCGGGTGCTGAGGAGGGCGAGCAATTTGAGGTGCTCAACGAGCTCGTGATCGATCGCGGCCCGTCCCCCTACGTCAGCAACCTCGAGTTGTATGGCGATGACGAACTTCTTACCGTTGTGCAGGCTGATGGCTGCATATTTTCAACACCGACCGGCTCCACGGCATATTCCCTCTCGGCTGGCGGTTCTCTGGTGCACCCCGACATCCCGGCCATCTTGCTCACCCCCATCTGCCCCCACACGCTCTCCTTCCGTCCCATGGTCCTTTCCGACACGATGCTTCTTCGCGTTTCCATCCCCAAGAACTCAAGAGCCGGTGCTTATTGTGCCTTCGATGGCAAGGGCCGCGTAGAGCTTCGCCAAGGTGATCATGTCACCATCACGGCGTCGCAATACCCCTTCCCCACTGTTCTTCGTACAGACACAGAGTGGTTCGACTCGGTTTCTCGTACGTTGAGGTGGAATGTGCGCGCTGCTACCCAGAAGGGCTTTGACAGCAGCAAGCTCGACGGCGAGGCGGACGAGGGAGGTGAGGAGGAATTCGATATCGACACAGACAGTGCCTGCTACGCTAGTGAAGAGGGAAGCGCAAGCGCATCGCCTCTGCGGAGGCAGATGAGCTTATTAGGGATGTGAGCGGTGAGAGTGCATGGTATTGAAGTCAGAGATGCAAAAGGCGTCCCAGAAAGCTGCAGGCTCCTTTGGGCCGAACATCAGCACCTTTGGTAGGGATGTCTTCGGTTTTAAGTGGTCAATCCAGTGGTGCCATATGCACGCGCTGAGCGAAACCCCTCCTCAGACCCAGGGAACTGGGTAGGGCTGCAGCTGAAGGACATTCATTTTCTGGGAGAATTATTTATTGCTACATACCTCATATCTTGGTCATTTTCGCTATAGGTGTCACGAACTAGATGGGACTCATGGGTACCCCCCCCCAGCATAGGCTTGGTGATACAGGATATATCTGTCCATTTTTTTTTCTTCGCCGTCGCAACTTTGGCACTCATCCATTAGATCTTTCACTTCTTGTCAACATATATTCCTTCGGCGAGTGGCGCTCATTCCATCTTTTCGTTTTGTGGGGTTTCCTGAGTCGGCGGTTACCGGTTATGCATCGTCGTGTCGGCATACTCGTTTGACACCAGACTTCACATGGTTATTAGCAGCTAGACGTGATGATTGTACCCCATCTCATCGGGTACCGGAATGAACTAAAGATAGGAGGCGATGCCTGTCGGCCGCTAGCCTGTCGACATAAGCAACCAACTGCATTATTCTGATACCTACCATGTGCGACCCCCATGTTTGTGCTGTTTAGATCTAGCGAGGCTGAATAGACGAAGTCAAACATTCGGCTGGCCTCGGACATCATAGTTTCCAGCTTCCACTTGAAGCGATGCTACTACCACCTCTAGAAGCACCTGTCCTCTAATCGTAGCCTCAACTTCCCTTCCCCTCTTCAGCGACCTATTATTATACTCCGAGATAGACATATAATACTCTAGTCTCCCTCACAGAACCTGGTAGAGGGTATATTTGCGAGTATCTACATGTATTCTTTTACACAATTAATTATCATGGCTAGATATTCTTAATCCTTCGTCCAATATCTATACCACCGTCTCCGGTTCTTTTCCTAAAATTATAATTTAATTCATTAATTATCAAGTATTCTTATATATATTTCATTATCTGTAAGTACTTCCATGGCCCCTACCTACCTAGGTGTAAAGGTGCACTCTCTGCTCACCCTGCCGAGAGTGGAAACATAATTGTCAAGGTGTCCTTGCAAAGCTCGCCCATAGTAGTCAGGTAGCAAACCCCCAGATGAATACCGATTTCATCATATCAGGGCAACGCACGCAAGTTCTGAAATGGACGCAACTGGCCATAGATAGGGTTATGCATTCCCTTTCAGTGCGTCCGTGCCTTCCTGACTGACTTTCGAGGCTGCGCGCGGATGCCCGATGAGGAGGATCCTTAGCCTCCATGAACGGCCGTGCTGAGATTGTGGGAGCGATGGTAGAAGGCGGCGTCGGCGTAAATGGACTATATATGTTAAGAGAATGTTGATTTTCCCGTCCACTGGGGAGAAAAAAACTCCTCTCCAACTTGCTTGCGAGATGGGCCGCGTTGGGGGGGGGGGGGGGTGTTAATAAGCTCGTATGATAGATAGCCGGTGGTGCCCATGTGAACCACCTCTTATGGTAAGTTAGGTGCTCGCACCGGACGCGAGGCAGCATCCGGAGATAGATAGGCATTCCCTTACTGCGAGGAGATTTGCGCTCTCTCAGAGCCAGTACAAACACCCCGGCAGCTGGGACAAATAGTAAGACGGTACTACAGGCTGCGTGCAAAAAAAAAAAGGGGGGGGGGGGGGTACATTTGCTCGTTGTCGAGTGCATTCCTAGATGCTGGGCCCGAAATAACAGGTCTCAACTGAATCCGGCAGGGTTGCGGTGCACCCATCTGGGGATTTTTGCACCGGCACGCTAGACTGGGATGGGGAGAGCGAGAGGGCCTACACTGAGACGTGAAGGTCAGCTGCTACATAGGAGCGACCCACTCATCAGAGTTGGTCTGTAATATTTCTTCTTTGATCTCTTTTTTTCAAGTTTGCTTACGAACCAGGCGAGGACTCTAGACGCGGCTAGGTGGCCATAGGTGGTCCCTAAGATTGAACCCGAGAGCGCGTACTCGGGACACTCTTGCCGCGGGAAGCGCGCAAGCTTCCAGGACTGAAATTGATGCTACAATACCGTCTTATCGATGATTATGAGCTGCTCGAGAGATCTCCACGCCGGAAATACCAGAAGTTCTGATGCTTTGAAGGCTGCCCACTGAATTAACGGAGGTAAATACAGCTCTGTTGTTAGTCAAACGATGGCTGAGCCGGGTACGTCGATGAGTGGTCGACTATGGAGACTGGATATATTGTGTGGTGAATGTCCCCCATCCGTATTTCACAGGAGACAGCTACTGTACCACATTTCCATTTCGAAATATCTTTGTGGTTGGATTTTGGTCCCGCGTTCTGGTATAATATACACGAGGTGGAGGTATCCCGGATCGCAAGGGAACCAAGAAAGTGTTTTGATTGCACTGTTGTGATTATTTGGTAATAATTAAAATATTATAATGGATCACTTTGCTTATATTAACAGGCAAAGGGGACGCGGGTTATTTTACTAACCAAATTTCGATATTTCTAGACCTTAAGACAGCCCACCTGTTATATTTGTAACTGGAACCTCTATCGTCTTCTATTGGTCATCCAAACGACATGAAATATATAATAAAATAAATAACCATATTAGTATTTAAATATCTCACTATACATCTGATTTATAATTGTTGATAATTGGTTCGGCATTTAGTATAAATATAATGCTAGGATTTGATTATCTATGGTAAGGATGGTAAGTACGTAGGTAGGCTGGCCAGTCTTAGCCATGCCCCCCCCCCCCCTCCCTCCCCTGCGCGCTACGCGGTGAAAGAAAACCAGAAAGTTGCGTGTGGGACGTGATCAGATGTACGACTGGCGTGATTTACCGTCTTACTTCCGTAAGCGTTTCCGGCATTGATTTCAAAGCGAGAATTTAACCATAGAAAGTAAAATAAAAAAAACTACTGAGCAGCTGCGTGTAACGTGTAATATCCTCTCGGTCCCACCAGCCGGCCGGCAGGCAGCTTGAATAATACCTTTCGCTGGTTTGCCTGCCACCCTTCCTTACCTCCTCCCATTAGTTAACTAATCAGTATATTGGTCACATACCTCATCCTATACAGTCTTGTCTTACTCAGACCCGCGTCCATCATGAAGCCTGCTCCACAAGACCACGGCCCTGGGAAGCGAATACCTGTCTGGTGGATATACAAGTCCGAGGCTCGAGAATCCCTCTTTACGGTGGGCGGGGCGTGGCATAGACCGTAGACCAGGGCGCAGGCGGGTTGTGTATCGCACGAGCACAAAGATAAAACCATGGTTTATCCCATTTAGTAGGATTCACATTATCGCACCTACCTATCTCAAGTAACCCGTCACCGTGCTTTTGCATGCTTCCCCCGTGGCTAAAGAAAACAAGAGCTATTTCCCAACATATAGAGACGGGCCCCGGAACTTTTCTTCCCCTTATCCCACCTGAACCAGCCAGCCAGCCAGCCAGCCAGTTCCACGGAGGGAGGACGGGATACAAAGCCTTTAATGGGAGTAAACACGCAGAATCAGTATATCGAGGTAACGCATCGATTATGTTCACGAGGCCGTCCTTGAAAGTCATAATATGAGCTGTCCCCCGCGGGGGGGGGGGGGGGGGGGGGGGGGGGGGGGGGGGGGGGGGGGGGGGGGGGGGGGGGGGGGGGGGGGGGGG
>JAKWBI020000534.1:0-32351 GCA_022664585.2 Zalerion maritima
TCCCTCTCCCTCTCCCTCTCCCTCTCCCTCTCCCTCTCCCTCTCCCTCTCCCTCTCCCTCTCCCTCTCCCTCTCCCTTCTGCGTAAATAAGGAGACAACGAAAAAGAAAAACCCCTCCCGAGATACAAGGGCTCTTTCTTGCATGGGCGTGAGAATTTCGGCAGAGAAACAAAGTAAAATAAATAAGAATAAGAATAAGAATACCGGTGGGTAAAAAAATTGTATTTCTAGGGAGCAGCGACTCTACTAAGCTATATATATATGTATATATATACTGTTTCTAATAGTTGTATATGCATACGCACTTTATTATATACCAAATATCATACAAACAAAACTCGCCAGTTGCAATCCCATGCTGTCTCTTATAGTACCACATCCTGCCGGTTCTAGTATTTATATATATATATGTATATTTATACTTTAAATTGCTAGGCAGATAATACTAAGCCTGGTTGCCTTTTCCGGTTCCAAGGGGCCGATATACATCCGTATCTGCTTTCCCTCACTCTCAAACCTCACTCTGTACTTCTCACCCACCCCCCCACGCCCAACACGCCCTTATCCTCCGCCCTCGGATCCAACGTCCACTTCTTAAGCGGTATGACGCCCAGATCGCTCCTCCACCCCATCTCCCACATTTTCGCTCCCGTCCACGCAATCATGGTCGCGTTGTCCGTGCACAGCCATGCCGGGGGAGCTACTATCCTGACGTGCCGGTGCCCGCGGGCGTCCAAGATCTCTCTCAGCACGTGCAGCAGGAATTTGTTGGACGCCACGCCCCCGGATATCACTATCGTGCGGATTGTGCTGCCCCAGGGAGAGTTGCCGTCCTTGTTGGTTTTGATGTTGTCTTTTGTTCCCGGTTTTTTCGAGCTGGAAGAGGGAGAAGAAGAAACCGAAGCCCAATCCGCAGCGCTTCCCTTCTCCTGGGCATTCCTAGCATCCGCCTCAATCAACGTATGATCGACATCCCCGTCCAGCACAAACAACATCCTACTAGCCAAATGCTCAAAGCACAACCTCATCACCTCCCTCGCCATCACCCTGCGCTCTTCCTCCGTGAACGGCAGCCCGATGTAGCCCTCGTGATGCACAATCTTGGTTATCGTGCCCCTCAGACCCGTAAAGTCGTATTCCATCCTCCTCGTGTCGGCCAGGGGCACCGGGAGGGTCCACTTCCACTTTTCCCCTGCGCGGCCCGGCTTGATCTCGTCGCTTCGCTTGGCGGGCGGTTCGTACCAGCCGTAGTTTTCTTCGTCCGTGTTTTCCGGTGGGAAGGCGAAGGTCTCGAGGAGACGGCCGTACATGACGTCCGAGTGCGCGGTGAGGAGTTCTGGAGGGAGGATTTCCCGCGCAGAGTGATCTAGCATGCGGCCGAGTGCGAGGTGCTTCACGCTCGCTAGCACCGGGTGGGCGATTGGGTCGAGGGAGAGGGAGAGCTGGGTGTGTCCGCCCGAGACGAGGAGGGTCAGGTAGGGGTATGATGGGTCCATTTCTAAATTCTTTTCTTGCTCAGCCACTTTGCCATCATCCTTCTCTACCACCGGCTGTTGTTCTTGAGGCGACGGAGGAAAACCAATCCTCGCTCCCGTCTCCACCGCCCTCTTCTCGATAGCTGAGCTTCCTTCCTCCGTATTCTCAAGCGCGGAAACGAGCCTGGGAGTCAGCGCATGGGCTTGCATGTGGTTCACGGCAACCATCGGTCTCTGCAGGGCCAACGCGAGTCCCTTCGCAGTGTTCAGCCCGACGGCGAGGTTGGCCATCATTCCCGGGCCTCTGGTGACGGCGATGAGGTCGGGTTTTATTCTCGGTGTGCCGTCGATGGTGATGGTATCCGAGGAAGCGACGGATGGAGAAGCAACGGGAAGCTTGCTCAGGGTTTCCTCTACCAACCCCGCGAGGCCCGCAGTGTGCGACAGGATAGCAACGCTAGGCACTACGCCGCCCCACTCCGTGTTATCGCTCATGGTCTTCCCGCTGTGCAGCAAGGTCGCGGTCGCGGGAGAGGGACGAGTGAGGAGGGAGACACACGTGTCGTCGCAGGAGGTTTCGATTCCGAGCACGAGAAGGGGTTTCGAATCGGGTTTGCGCTGGGCGGGGGTGGAGGAGAGAAGCCGGGAGCTTTCGCGGGGGCTTGTCGTTGGCCTTCTCATTGTTGCAGTTTTAGAAGCCGACGGGATTGATGTCGCCTTCGCTCGTCGCCCTGCTACTCCTAGCCCTCCCACAGCTCCGCGGAGAGCCTGAAGGGAGGAATAGCTTCGCGATGGAAGCGACAGTCCACCAGGAGCTACATGGTTGTTCGCGACGGAGAGGGTGCGGCGTTGTGCTGGGCGGGCTGCTGTCCTGAGCAAGGGTAGTAAGACTCCCTTCATCGCCTCGACTTACTCGACACGGAACCCGTGCTTGGGCGAGCTTGTCGAGAGGGTCCAATGGGACTCGTCGCTCTCAAGTCTGTTGCAATGGAATGTAGGATAGAAGGGTTCGTTTCCACGGAGCTCAAT
The DNA here is from genome assembly GCA_022664585.2 of Zalerion maritima. Lineage (NCBI taxonomy): Eukaryota > Fungi > Ascomycota > Sordariomycetes > Lulworthiales > Lulworthiaceae > Zalerion > Zalerion maritima. The sequence goes on from JAKWBI020000534.1 coordinate 2,505, forward strand.
GGGAACTAAGAAGCTCTAACCTTTTTAGCACGGAAGGTGGGATGTTGGGGCTATCGATAAGCTTAGGCTCAGTTGCACACCCATTTAGTGTAGTTGGTGGCGCTTTTCATGAACCATCTGAGGTCTTGCTATGGTGACAAGAAGTTAAAGAGATCAGACAATGTCGATGCAAAATATGTCAAAGAAATCGGGACAGTAAATGGTGCCTTTTTAGATCCCGTCCTCTCATCCACCACCCCCATCTTTTCTTTTGTGACGTCCTCTAGAAAGCCCGTTTCCCTCCGTAGACCCAGGTCAGCAACTTGAAAATCATATGAGCGACATGTTTCCTGCCTCCAAACAGCACCAACACTACCTAAGATAGAACACGACAGGACGCCGCACACCAGGCTCTTGGGTACCTCACGGTAAGTCCGCCGTGGTCCGATATTAGCGCCAACTGAGAACCAGGGATGGCGTCCTTCTTCCTCCCAGGGTCCCCGTGCCGCGTAGCCATTGTGTTGGTTCGGCGACTAGGCCTGGATTCCTTGGCTGCTCTCGGTGGAAGGTACACCGGACTGGCGTGGTGTAAGCTAGTCGCCGACTCTCAAAGCGGACCCCCACAGATCCATTTCCCAGATATATTTCTTCGTCCCTTGACGTGTATTTTTTGTTGGATCGTAAACTTTAACAAATCTCTAATAGGCCTGGGAAAACCAACCCCTGTCCCGGTTTTTGTTCGTGCCGCCAGGCTGTTGCCAAAAACGGCCTTGGATTTGGTTCGACATCGAACCACCAAATACGATTTAAGACTGGCAAGATAGACAAGTTCGCCGTCTCACAAATGCAAAAGCTGCAGAATAAACCCCTTTCCGGGAACCAAACTGCATACGTCAACACTCATGTGTTCATGCCAATGTCGACATACCCAGAAACGTGGTTCCCCATGTGGCATCGAACACACCCTCATGTAAGGGTAAGGGTCACTGGTTTGCTATTGGCTGGTAACTTAGTCAATGACAGTCATTTCCGACTTTGACAGATCATTCATTAATGTGTCTATTGTGTTGGGATTGGAGACAGTGTAGCATGTCAGTGTCTTGGCCATCTTCCGGGGCATTCGTTAGAATTCCATGTATACCCTCTGATGTTTGGCTTTATTTCGCGGGCAAGCAAAGTACTAGCCTGGCATAGGGGCATGCCGAGATTGGAAACCTCAACACCAAATGGTCGAAGGACTCGCAAGCTTGGTCTCCTCGAGCTTTTGCCTAACCTCCTCAACCTCCCACTTCCCTCACTCCCCAGTGATATTTTCTACACAAGCTCGCTCGTCACATTGGTGAATTCGCCCTTCTCCAGCTTGGTCTTCCAGAAGATCGGGTTCGTGTCGCTGAAACCGTGCTTCTCCCATCCTTGCTCCTTGACATGGTAGAGGTTGATGAAACCACCAGAGTAGGCGTCCCTATGGGTAGCAGCGAGAATACTCCTACTGCCGAGAGCCAGGGCGTCCTCGACCGAGAGGTCATACTTGTACTCCGCATCCAGCACGCCGTAGGCGAACGTCTGGCCGGACCCGACGCAGAAGAGGTTGCCGGCGAGCCTCGTGCCGTCGGAATCGATGTAGTAGAGGGCGGGGCCTTCTTCCTTGGTCACGCCAGCGCACATGGTGCCCATGCTGAGTCCCATGTTCTTGTAGCTATAGACGAGGTTGGCGAGGATCTTGCTAGCGGCGGCGACCGAGATGCGGCGCTTGTGCCTCAGCTCATGGAGCCGACACTGCATGCCCAGCCAGGCCAGCCAGTACTGGCAGTCGGCGGCGCCTCCAGCCATGGTACCCAGCATCTTATCGTTGATCTCGATCACCTTCTTGACGGTCTGACTGGCGATCCAGTCGCCGGAGGTCGCACGGGAGTCGGTCGCCACGATGATACCGCCCTGGAATCGGAAGGCGAGGGTTGTTGTTCCGTGGGCGATCTTGATGGGGCAGTCTGGGTTCATGCGGTCGTCTGTTGCGGATCGGAGCCAGGATGAGGGCTAGTAGATTGCAGATACATGTTAGCATTGGCCGTCTTCTTCCCTGGGTAGATAGAGGGGCATTTTGGGCTAGCTATCTGATAGATGATTTCAACCAGCGACCGAGCAGTAGGGTAACCATGCAAGGATGTAAACAGCATACCTGCGCTACTGGTGGCATGGCAAACTTGAGAGAAAGACCGCTGGCGACAGGGTCGAGGAGCTCCTCCTCCATATCCTCCGTCACCGTCTCATCGTAAGTCGGACGGCTGTAGCGGGCTACGAGAGTGTCCATAGTGGGCGGTGACTAGTGACGCTCGGTGTGTAGAATTCTGGGTTGGCGATGGTGGTACAATGATCTCAATTATCAATTCGAACCCGGCTATGGAGGCTGTCTGGAGACACTGCTGGAGTTTTCTTCGGTGGTTGAGATGGACGAAGCTGAAGAACGTTGGCTTGCTGAGCTCTCCCACTGACGCGTGTGTTGAGCTGCCTTGCCTTGAGGTTGGAGCTGGGCTGCAAGGCAGGTGTGTCAGCCACAGCGGGGAGGAGGCGCAAGTGTGGCTGCAATGGAAACCCGAATGAATATGACTAAGAGTAGACTTGCCTCAGGTGTATATTTCCAACTTGGGGGTACAACATTCTGCAGGCATTTTTGGCAGACACGAAAAACCCGTCATAATTTCACGGTAAGTCATGTTCTGCACGCTCCCTTCAGGAAAACTTCTATTCCCCACACTTCGTTAGGAGAAGCGGAAGGGTGTTTTAGTGAATCTCCAACAATAAAAACTGGATTTTCAGTAAGTTTGAGGTTTCAAATAACTCAACATTTTCAAGATATTGTTTTAATGCAATATTTAATAAAATTTTGAGATTGTGGTTATCTAATTACCCCCTAGTTTTAAAATCCTTGACGTTGAAGCTCCGAGTATCATATTAACAATTGTCCCAGCGAACCTCAGTCAATAAAGGACACAAAAACACACTATTTACTATATCCCTACCACTAATATAGCAGTTCTTCGCAAGTTTGCCTATTTCATTACGACCTTCTGGAGGGCTTCACCATAGAAAGTGGGCTATAGCGGTTCTGTGCAGGGAACGTTGAAGTCACTACCCCAACGTCGAGGCATACTAGAATGAAATCAAGATTCAGTGTTAGAAATTGCCGACTAGCCTGTTATACATCCAGGTTGTGTCAACGGTGGTTCTATGCAGCTGCCATCCATAGGTTCATTTTTTCTGCGACTGGTACTTTTGCACAAATACGAGATGGAATATAATCCCTTGTTCCTAGGACATTCTCTTCATGTTGACGGAAAGCCAACGATGTCATCGCGCGGGACCGCAAACCTTTGATTCCAGGTCAGAATACTACCTCTTGAAAATATGACGGAACTGGGCAACACGAGTTCCTGCGATTCGTGTCCAACTCCGCCGTATAACGTTGAATAAGAGAAGTTTGGAGATGGGAGGGCTGATGCGAAATATTCGGGACCGAATGATTGACAAGGGGATAGCTGGAGACCAGGCTCTCTGATTGACCAGGTCCTCTCATTGCCTTTGGAATCAAAAAGTGGAGACCCAGGGTCTGTCGCTGGCGGGCGGCTTACCTGTAGGGCTGGCTGAGGGTGACCAGGGCAGGCAAACTCCACGTTTCTTCGATCTGGATATGGATCACTTTGAGCAGGTATTTCATAAGCATGTCCTGGTCCGAGTAGAATGTTTGATTCTCCTAATTCTCGTCGCGTGTTCTTATTCCACAGCCTCCCCCTGAAGATGGTAGGCTCCGGAGGCCCCGTGGTCTTGGTTAGGCAAACGCTGAGCTTCACAGCTCTCCCTCCCCAAGGGCATGGAGGGCTGTAACTACTATTTCCGTGACCTCTACCGAACTCTTTCCTCATTTATACAGATGTTAAACTCTATCTACATTTGGGGGGTTCTTTCTTTCCAGAAACTTTCTTTCCACGACTTCCGGTGCGTCGTTGAAGTGCTGTGTAGGTGGCTAAGCTGCATCCATGCTTACCCGAACTTAACTAAGATCTCACCCCTTGCCCTGCCCCAGTTAGTACATACATATGTAGCTCTCCTATGACGCAAGGAAAACCCGTCAAGCATGTAACTACACTACCCCTGTAAGATGAGGAATCAAACGCCTCTAGCTTGCATCGTTCCTGCAGGTGAAGTTAGTTATTATCCCATGTTGTTTGGGCCTACAGTATTGCCGGCATCTTTCCAATATCCGCCAATGCTGGGCTGTATTAGCCATCCACAACTTCACCATTCCATTAAAGAACGACAGGCGATTCCCTAGACGGAGATCAACCTCAGGAAACAAACTGTGGGGATTTCAAGCACATCGGAGCCGACGAACTGGTCATCAACATGGGATGAACGCAATAGTTATCTGCCTGCCTGGTTGGTAGATGGAATATTCGGGGCTATGACGGGAGGTACATCGAAATGGTTGAAATGAAAATGAAGGATCAGAGATGAATGGGATGAAAGACGGATATAAGGGGAGATGGATGGACATCTACTATTTCGAGGGTCTCTTTCGTCGTCTGTATTATCACCCACCAACCGTCGTATAACAATATAACCCTCCTCCTTGCGTTCCTCTATCAGTACCCTAATCATCCGTCTAAAGCGTATATCTCCTTCCCATACGCACAATATGAGGCTCACCAAGGTTATTTCCCTCGTGGCGGCTACCAGCCTCGCATCCGCCTCCACCATCGCACCACGGAACAACAAATACCACCGCCACGACAAACGAGCAATCTACTTCCTAGACAACAGCCCCAACGGCACATCCATCGTCTCTGTCCCCGTCGAGAAGGATGGCACACTCTCTTCCTCCTCCGATGCCGTACGCACACCAACGGGAGAACTCGGCCTCTTCAGCGTGGATTCCAACGGTGTCGCTCCCATGGCAGACACACTCGTCTCCCAATCCTCTCTCCTGGTATCAGGCGACTTTTTGTTCAACGTCAACCCTGGCTCAAACTCCATTTCCCTCTTCTCCATTCCCCCACGGGCCCCCACGCACCCGATCCTCCTCTCTTCCGCGACCGTGGCGGGCGAATTCCCAAACTCGCTCGCTTATTCCTCCTCTCTCAACCTGGTGTGCGCCGTGTCCACGGGCGCAAAGACGGGCGTGTCCTGCTTCCGCGTGTCTCGCCGCGGGAAGAAATTGGTCCCGGCGGTGGACTTGGCAATCCCATTCCCGACAAACCAAACGACGCCCCCCGTCGGCCCACCCTCAACCGCCTCCCATATCTTGTTCAGCCCCGACGACAGGAGCCTAATCCTCACAATCAAAGGCGACGGAGCGACGCCGGGCTACTTCGTCTCCTACCCGATCTCCGCGGAAAGCGGCGCGCCCGAGGAAGACAAAATGGCCACCTCCCGCCCGGGCGAAGTAGCGATCAACTTCTCCCTGTCGTTCCTCACGCCGTCTTCCGCAGGAGCGGTCGTCACGGACCCGTCTCGGGGAGGCGCCCTGATCTCGTTCTCTCGCAACAACGACAGCACCGCCGTAACCGTAGACGCAGCCATAGACGTGGCGAACCAGACGGCTACGTGCTGGTCTCAGTATTCGGAAAAGCTGGGCCAGGTGTACATGCTTGACGGCGGAAGCCCCGACGTCATTCTCGTGAGCCCGGAAACCGGGGAGGTGGAAGGATTTATCGAAGGAGACGAGAATGCTGCGGGGCTTTTCGATGCTATCATAGGAGGAGGCGCCGAGAAGGGGGAGTTCTTGTATGTTTTGCAGGCAACTGCAGGGATTAGTGTGTTCGAGCTTGGCGGTGGGTATGGATGCCAGGCGGACGGGAAGGGCAGGGAGCCGCAGCTGGTGCAGAGTGTGGACTTGGGTGCGCTGGGAAGCAGGCAGGGGTGGATGGGCATGGGGTATTATCCCAACTAGGCATTAAATACCTACCCACCCAGGAAGCCGAGGGGCTCGAGAAGTCTCCTGGGGCGTGGAGGAGGTGATGGGCCACGATAACGCGAAAGGATCAGTGTTTCTTTTTCCGGGAGACTAGATAAGATGGATATGAATATCGCTGTATATATATATACATCCCAGAGGAGGGGAAGTAACGATTAGAGAAAGCGCGTAATAGTAGCCGAGGCAAATGCAATAGCCATGATAATTTATTTCAAGAGTCTGTACCGCACCGTTGTTCAAAGTTGCAATGCGACAATCAATTAAGCGGGAGAGGCATGAATTAAAACGTTTTAGTTGTTATTTTCGGAGGAGTGTATATTTTCCATACCAGAAACATTGTTCGACGGCCTGGGTTCTCATAACATTCCCCCCCTAGGGGTGTTTCCCCTTACCTTGGTCTTCCTTTCTCTTTGTCTTTTAACTCCTAGTGAATAGTCGGTCTCTCGGCTAAGGGAGTATTTCTTTCCATAAATCCGAATAACTACCCTTGTTTTCCCATTCCCTCACTTATTTGGCCAAATCTAGTCGTCGTCCTCCTCCTCATCGGCATCACAATCGTCTTCAACATCTTCAGCGTCACCATCGTCCTCCTCCTCATCGGCATCACCATCATCCTCAGCATCTTCAGCGTCACCATCATCCTCGACATCTTCAGCGTCACCATCATCCTCGACATCTTCAGCGTCACCATCATCCTCGACATCTTCAGCGTCACCATCGTCCTCCTCCTCATCGGCATCACCATCATCCTCGACATCTTCAGCGTCACCATCGTCCTCCTCCTCCTCATCGGCATCACCATCGTCCTCCTCCTCCTCATCGGCATCACCATCGTCCTCAACATCTTCAGCGTCGCCCTCCTCGGCATCCGGATCACTAGTGCCCTGGAAATCCACACTCTGGCTCGTCGCACCGGCGCTGTCCTCATCAGTCGCAACGTTGGCATCCAGCTTGGTCTGCTCCTCGTCAATTTTGTCCTGGTTGTCCTCGCCCTGCGCCTGCTCTACCTGCAGAGCAAGCACCTCGAGCTTCAGCTTGAGGACCTTGTTCTTGATCTTCCCGACCTGGAGAGCTTCGCCCTCGTCGGTGTCTTCTCCGGCGGCGTCGATGGCGTCGTTGAAGCCTCCCGCGTCTACTTCCGCTGCTTCCGCGGTCTCGCGGGCTGCTTTGAGGATGTCCAGGTCATCCTGGGACACGTTGGCGAGATCCGACTCGTCGATCTGACCGGGGGGTGGGGGGGAAACACGGAAAGTTAGTAAGTTAGGATGCTGTGACCCACAGCGAGGGCAAGCACGACTTACGGGGAACTTCTCGGCAACCTCGTCGAGGGCATTACCGGCGACTCCATCGGATATCTGGAAGTCGGCGTAGTCTTGAACCTCAAGGGCACGCTTCTTGATCTGCTGATGGCTGATGCCGTTTCCGGAGGGAAGGGCAATGACCGAAGCAGCCAAGGAGATGACGGCGAGCTTTGAGAAGTACATTTTGACTAAAGTGTTTGTTGTTTCGTAGTATCGGTGTTCAAGCTGGCTGAAAGAGAGTGTGTTTTCGACTCTCACAGTTGATCCGTAAAGACAGGACAGAATTGATAGTTTAATAAATTGGATATAATTGGATGTTTGGTTGCTGTCTAGTAGCGAGTGCGAGACGAATCACCAAAAAAAAAGAAAAAAAGTATTACAGCACAGCTGTTTCCGAGAAAGAAATGAAGGGAAAGAAGAATGGCGAGCCCGAAGGAAAAAGATGGAAACGATACTACTTTGCTGAAGGAATGTGGTATGAATTAGAAAGATTAAAAAAAAATGCATACTTTGGACGAGGATTTATAACGGCTTTATATTTGCTCGACGAACCACAAGTCTTCATCGCGAATGCGAAAGGGGTTTTTTTTCCTGGTGGAGTTAGGGGCTCGAAGGAGATCTTCGCCGGGACTTGGAGGCCTGACCTTGAGACGTCTCTGCCCCCATGTCGTCGACCTACATATTCATTCCACAATAGCCTGGACTCAATCCCAAGATTCTCTCATTGTGAGGCATCTTCCAACGTGTTTTTCTCCTGCAGTCCCTTTGCCAGGTAGAAAATCCAGGTCGCGGTTCACTTGTTTTGCCGATTAACCCGTAAATCGCAGCGGCTCTCCAGGAGATCATCTTGGCCATCATCGGCGGATCATGAGTTCTCAAAGCCGGGTAGTTTGTTGGTACGACTCCGCTGAAATGATGTTGGTTTGTGTTCTCAAACGGCAGTGCGTCGCTACCAGTGCCTGAGGAAGACGGTAGAAAGAATCCAGCAGATCGATCCAAGATGCCGCCAAATAGTGATCATTTATCACTTGCCAAGCATTGTTGAAGCTCCTCCGCGCAGTTCTTGACGCCTATGTGAGTCTCGACAGTGTCACATCTTTAGCAGATCTTGTCTTGGACCCTTGCTGAGTTCGTGCGTGCTAGCCCGCATTTGGACGCTGACAGGGGCATCTCGAAGGGATCAGACTCGTCCTATCCAAGACTTCCTCCAACGATCGGATCGTATTCGTACGATATTCCACCAGCCGGACATCAGATCGCAGAGAAGCTGTCATCTCTCTCACCGTGTTAGCCAGCCGCCCAGGTGGGTAAAAGAAAGGCGAGTCCAAAACATGGTGTCTATTCCCTGTCGACATTTATTATCTATGATATTCAGAGCTCGAGTACATTCGAGCCTACATAGCCATTAGTTTGATCTTCGGGAACGAGTTTCTCTCAGTACCGTAGATCGAGGCTAAGCGGTCGAAGTCATTATTTTTAGGTATATTCGTACCCGTCGATCGATGATCTGATCATCCACAAGATTGGCACAGAGCATATTAATCAAGAGAGAAACGGCAAGGAGGGTTGCGGGGCGCCCTTGAACCAAAAGAAGCTTGCAATAGAGCGAGGAGTATCTTCCCCTTTAACTTTTCGTTCTTCCATGCCGCTTCGGAGAAGCTTGACGACGAGTGCTCACGCCCGTAGAGCATAGCATACCTACGCAGCAATTTCGGAATATCGGGGGCAGCGATGAACTGGAAGCAAGCGAGAGGTGCAGTCAAAACCGTAGCTATGTATCGATACATATCCTCGATTTGTTCTGAACGAATGGCGCGGAGATTTTCCCCGCACCCGCTCTACAGGGCTCTTAAAACACCGTCTCAAACAGGGAGATGGGACGATCTATGTAGCAAGAGCCAAGGGAGCAGCGAAAGTTCCGACGTACATCCCTATTCGATTACCCTTTTAAGCATCAGCTCAAAGTTTTTCCTTCTCGCCTCCACTCACGGTGAACAGGCCGGAAACCATGCTACCATCGGTGGGAAATGCATAGGGCTTGGGTTCAAAGTTCAGCAGAAGCGACGCCGATGAAACCTTCCCGAGTTGGAGGACTTGTGTGGTGACCACTAGCGCCGGCCCACGAGTCGGGCAATGCTCCCGTACCAGCGTACCCTGCACATGCCCTGCACATGGCATCTCCCGGCTCCGACTCCGACCATAAGACCCCATCGTCCCGGAGGTGCGCTTCGACCCAGTCCTTCTAGCTGGTGACGGACGCACAAATGTCAGCAACACAAAACGGACGGAGAGTGGAACCCCGCGCGACCACATTCGCCTTCAGCTCGTCCGAGTTCCAGCCTCCCGTGTTCAGCTTCGGGCCTGGACCAGTCGTCTTTGGCCTCTGCTGGCACTGCTTGTTGGTCGTGGGTCATGGGTACACCGAAGAGGGTATCACAGATGGCGGGTTTCTGTCTCTCCCCGACCCGTTTGCCCAGCACTCGCCCACACGGGGAGAGAGGGGGGGAAGATCAGAGGGTGGGAGGACGAGGGACGAAAGAAAAAAAAAACCCCCGCATTCTCGCATTAAACACCTCCAAATGGATTGGTGATGTGCCACGAGTGTGCTACCATCCACCCTTTTCGCTCTCGTGTGCGTGTGTCGTGTCTGGAATACAGTAAGAGCCAGCACGTGGCTTGTTGGCTTGTTGGCTTGCGCGGCCCTGAGAGCGACGAGTGTGGGAGTGTGGGAGTGTTTGAGCGTGCTGTATATCGGCTGAACATGTGCTGAGCGTACGCGTGTACATGTCTGTCCTTGGAGTGACCGAGTTGGTGTCGGCCAACGGGTATTTCGGCGTGGCATCCATTCATTGAATCTCACCTCGGCCCGGAGCCATGTAGGAGCTAGGCGCTTCACCGGTCATTGCGTATGAATGGTCAATACGACCCGGCCCAATCGAAGCGAGCGGACGGCCGTGATCAAATATGAGGTTCGTCACCAGAGCAAGAAAAATCCCCTGCCTCAGGGATCAGGAGAGACAGCATGTAACACAAAAAATATCGAGTGTCATATTGTCTCACCGCGGCGGCAGGCAACAAGCAAAGGTAATGTGTGTATGTAGCTCAGCTTGGCTGGCAGGAGTCACCAAAGTCCCGTTCCAAGTACCGAAAAGCAGGTTCCAGCTGCCAGCACAGCGTGAGCGCCCCGTTTCGGCAGTGACACCTACCTCACCATGGTCGTCGTCGCGGAACCAGGCATTGGCATGTCTGGTGGCCGGTACCTGGACGATAAGTACACGTTGAGGAGGAATGACTTCTAACAGTTCATAGTAGTAGGCAAATGAGAAAACACGGAACAATGGGGGAGGGGGGGCAACATTTGGATGAGGACGTACTGCAAGGAGGAGGAGGAGGACGAGGACGAGGACGAGGAGGATTCAGACGCTACAAGCATGTCTTGCCTTGAAGGCCGAATCTGAGATCTTATTGTCATTGTGTCTTAGTTAGCTGCATGTCGGCATCAACAAGACCAGTGGGGGTCTTGAAATTGGCGACCAGCGGACGGCATGGTGGGCAAGCAAGGGAGGTGCGAGCCGGGGTCTTGGCAGCCACTATCACCGTCGCTAATATCACCCACCACCGCTAGCCGCTGGGAGTCATGCCTTCCGCTGGAAATTGAACATCGATGTGGGGAGCGAAATTCGGGAGGGAAGGAGCGGGGCGGAAGAAGCTCCGATCTTTCTACGCATGTACTGTACTTTTGCTATTGTGCTAACGGTGAGTCGACAGCATGTGGGCTAGGGTGGCTGGTGGGCTTGCGGGCGTGGAGATCTGCGGGTGGGGGTTATGGAGGGCGTGAGCAAGTTTTCAGCCCTGGGCGGTTTCCCATTGCTATAGTGTCCCAAATACTGTGCTCTGCAGAAGTACATACACGTCGGTAAGTTATGTACTGTATCGTTGTGGATGTAATGATTTCCATGCTTACACACCAAATCATCGAGTGCCGCTGCGACACACGGCGGAACTTCCCACACGGCGACACACGCACATCCAAACAACCTTCGATCCTCAACGCTCTAGTCGGCGACGCTGACGTTAAAAGGGTGTGCAATGAGAATGGAGAGATCGACACTTACTCCTTCCCGCTGGGGCAGAGACATGTCTTGGATTCTAGAATGAAGGGGTGCGGGCGGTTGGCCGATTTGTTAGTGTACGGACTGGTGTATAGAGCTTGGCTGGGGAGAAGCAGCTTGGCTGATGGTTAATTAGGTACTGTACTTCTTGATCTCGTTACATAGGTAGCTACTTCTCGGGGTCTACCTTAATAGGTCAAGACATATCATATACTGTTGTTGATGTCGTAGACTCCTTCTGACACACGCACTCGTTAGTTCCTCGTGAGGCCGCCATGTATGGTAGATAGAAGGTAACTGCTTCCGTGGTGTACGATATTCCTTACCGAGTACATAATGGCATTTGTGTTTACATACGTACAAATGGGGGAGTCGGACAGTGTACGTGAATACACTCGAGTGAGATGGGAGTTTGGCATTGTAGTCAGCCACTTCCACGATATCGATTGATCGGCTCTCCGTGCCAAGTGATTGGTAATTGTTTGGTGGTTCTCGGCCCGCCTGGGTCTTTCTCATCGTTTCCCGCGAATAGTCTGCCGCGGGCTAGACGGTGAGCAATAGTGATCAGCAGTCTAGCGTGCCGGATGTCTGAGTCAGCTCAATAGTGCAGGTGTACATCGGTGAATGGGTCTGTTATAATCTAGTAACTACGTACTGTAGTTCGTCACGTATCTCTTTACACCGACTTCATTATAACACCATTCGACAACCTCTGCTAGAGGTATCTTGCGTGTAGAAGTCTGTACACAAGAAGGACGTCGACCATCAGCAGTATTAGTCGGATCTAGAGTGAACCGATCACATGCCGAAGTCAACGTACGCAACTGGTTTGCCATTAATACAATATCTTGTCCCATTGTCACTGGTGACAAAAAAGCGATTAACTCTAGCTACCGACTGGGTCGAATACGAACATCGATGACGGAAAAAGGTGTAGCCGCAACATGTCCGCACATGCGTATCTGCGAATACAATCTACTGGCTTTCTTGTGGCATGCTGGTGCTGCCTGTGAGACCACGGTTGCCCTTGTTTCTATTTTTTTCGGGGGGAGGAGGAGGGATCAAGGAGATGATATTTACCAGAGGAATTGATCGTCTAAGTTAGTAAATCAGCTTTATACAAGCAGGCAGTCCGTATCTCAGCCAGTCAGCTCACGGGTGGAGGAGTACGGCTGGGGCACAACCTACACGTACATAGCATCCATGTTGCGACCCGATTAACCGATGCGACGCAGGTACGGACGGACACACGGGAATGCTAGCGGCAAAGCTGTCAAGGTTTATCTAGCGTGGGAAAATGATTTTGTGGGAGTATGTGTTTACCCTGGGAAGTTTGCTAACCTGCCAGGTGTCTGGCTGGCCCATGCCGTGGCCGACGATAGCGTCGTATCGGGTTGTTCGATTGTGCTTGATATGCAAGACACCACGGTTTTGAATATATTTCATTAATCAATGTTCCGTACTGTGCAACATAGATATTTCCTTGATTCTATTGGCCTTTTGCTGTTCACTAGGATTCTTCATCTGAGTGGCTATCAAGGTTAGACGTTGAGTTACCGGAGGCTTTTTAGCCTGAAGGTTTAGGACTGGAAGATGGGGGAGCCGATAACAGTGAGGGAGCATGATGAGCTAAATATCAGCTCCTCATTTAATGGCTAATGATATAAAATATTTTCATGTTCATCTTTTGGAGAATCGATATCGTGGGGAGCTCTGTATTGTGCAACGCGGAGAACAGTGATCGGAATCTAGGGCTGATCAGATGAGGCGGTGTGATAACAAGCAAGTCGCATTGGACCTAATAACGCAGTGCAGTCACTCGACCTTCAAACAGATATTATAGGCCGTCATCCTGAACTAGACCATCCCCGAAGTGCATTGGTCAAAGGGTGGACGAGATTGAGCTGCTCTAATTTTAAGTGAGGGATTGGGGACCTGTTTGATTGGGTCTTGGGGAGGCGGACAGGTAAACAAAGATGAGGCTGAACACAGCCTCATCGATCACGATCGTCTTCAGATACCAAGATCTCTAATCAGCGGCGGTCTGCACCTGTGACGCGGGAAAACTAGGGGGAATTTTAACACGGGTATTCGTTGCCGGTAGTTGATGAGGCGAGGCAGATGACAACGAGGAGTGGAGTTATGGATACGAGACCGCCTTTTGGATTGCGCGTTGTAGTTACGTAGTGAGACACTCAAGCTTTTTTTTTTTTTTTTTTTTTTTTTTTTTTTAGATCTAGAACGTGGGGGAATATGTTGAGCTGGACGGTGAACAATTGTATGCCGCTTACATTACAGCATAATGATGATATTCCATGAAGTAGTTGCAGAAGGAGGATGGGGGGGAGCGGAGTGGGAAGGGGTGTGGACTGGGTTTGCTGGGCGTTGGGCACGAAGGAGTGGGTTGGGCTGTGTGGACAAGAAAAGCAACCCCGATTGCAATGCTGCCGGGAAGCTCCTGTGCACGACGCGGGCAGGATTGATAGGTGTTGCGGCTGGTCCTGCTAACCACGACCCAGGAGAAGCTTTTTGACATATGAGTTTATTCAAGTTCCTCGAGTATTTCGAGGGTTGATATCATTCTGTCCTATACTCCTTGTGTCCCCTTATCGTGAATCGGGTGGATTTTCTTGGTTTCTTTTTTCAAGCCCGAATGCTTAACACGTTAGTGCAAGAGTATTATTGCTTTTAACATCCAAGATTGTATAGTGGTTCTGTATAACTTAATAGTTACGAACGTTGCTAGTGGTTTCGGCATACTACAGTAGTAGAGTGGACCGGAGTATTGGTTAAAGTGGTGTGTATTCCATGTTGGATGATCATACCAGGTAGTATGTATTGGACGCCCCTGCCAAGGTTGCTCGCCCATGGGGGTAGGCAGGGACTATAACTTTGATCACCTTCTCTTGCCCACCCAGTCGGACCATTTTGGTCGTTAGTTGTTCCATTTTCAGTGAGATCAACCAATGTGACAGGCGTGCCAATTCAGCAGCAGAATGAAGCTGTGGGTACCGACTTGCAGTGAAAACCAGACTGGGAGTTGCGATACGAACAGCCAAAACGATGAATGGTCTGCTGTTCTCAACACACCGGGAATAGGACCCGAGTCGTTTGAAGCTAGGTAAGCATTTGGCTTTTGTGCCTACATGGACAGTATTTTCGCACCGCTTGAGAATGATTCTTCCTTTTCCTTGCAGCAACACCGATTGATTATTGCCAGCCCGTTGCTTCTTTGGTGAGACATTAACGGTGTGGACGACGATGGCTAGTACCAATGCAGCACTCGTGCCCACAACTGGGGACCAAAAAGGAAGCTCTAGCTGGAAGGATAATATCCATGCACTGCAGTATCTGCACAATATTAACCCACAATGTTTTCTGATCTCCATTACGGTTGTAAAAATAAAAATAATATAAGGAGAGTATAGTATTAAATTTATCTAACCTGCTAATTAAGTAGCGTCCTGCTCAGGTTCCGTATAAGGACGATAGTCCTTCGACGTCAGCGAGCAATAGCTTGCAAGCTGCCCCTGATATCCCTCTGCGCCATGCAGCACTTATGAAGGCAAGCAGTGGACCAAACTACCGGGCACTTCTCACTCCTCTGGACATTCTACGTTGCTCCTCACTAACAAATTACCGCCCATTTCTAAGCGTTATTGGTAAAGAAATGATTGATAAGGAACACAGGGGCTGTATCTCTTGGCGTGATCGGGACACAAATGTGTCGTTTAATTTGTTTACTGCTTGGAAGGCAAGGAAGGTTGTACTCCTAGTTAGCGGAGCACGTGCCTGTAGGTGTAGCCGACGATGGGGCAGGCACACGATCCTCTAGGAATATGGAGCTCTCGCTTGCTTGCTCAAACCCTTGGAAAAGGAGTTGTCCAAAACGGATACCGAGAGGTTTTCATCCCTTGTCGTTATTGCTTTGCTAGGGGGTCCGTTTTTCTCCTTTCGGGCCCCTCTTTCGTGCACGGGGCAATGGCCATGGGTCTGCTGGGGAAGTCGGGAAATTGACAAGGTTGAGCTGTGGGTTGTGATTGCTGGTCGCTCGCTTTCTCCCGCCTTCGCAAGATCCAAGGAGCTAAGGACGGCATACTTGATCGATCTTTTGAGAGAGACTAGAGCTTGACGGCTGCCCTTGTTGTTGTTGTGGTCGTCCACAGATCACAACAGTGGGAGGGAGACCGTCAAAGCGGGTGTGATGCGAGTCAGTCAGTCGTTTCCTGGATACCGTGTTGGGACAGAAACACTCTCAAAGTTACCAGTTGGCATGTTCGGATGTTGAACGTATGTATGTATGCGTAGAAATGGTAAAAGCGAAGACGGCTGAGAAAATGTGTGTCCTTGCTACCCTGCTGCCCGCCCGGGGGTTGGGTGGCCGTGGAAGGCCCGTGGCTTCAGCCGTATGCCCTGGGATGTGACGTGCTCTTGCTTGGGACTAGTATATTATACTGCACGGGAGCAGGCATGAAAGCAGCAGCATGGGGCGGCGGCATCAGCTGAACCGTGGGAATCCTTACCTCGCTTTCCCTGTCCTGGGAGAGGCACAGCGTCGCCGAGGGGAGGGATCATCAACCCGAGTTTGGATACTCGAGGAGGATTCCGGAGTTCTGGACCTAGGAGACGGGTGATGAAAGATGTGCTGGATGATGATTGTCGGGCTTGGTAAATTGTTTGTGCGCAAGCGAGGTATTTGTATGTATTTGGCTTGCTGGCACAAGTTGGGGAAAGTCGTAAAATCGCTAGGGTCGACAGGGGTAGCAATGACCGTGGGTTTGCTTGGACGTGGTATTCGCACCGTGCCATGAGTGCTGAACTGTGTCTAATGTTAGGGATAAAAATTCCAGGCACCAGCGCTTAGGGATTTAGGAAGTGTGCAGTGTGGTGGGCATACCCGCGAGTCGTTTAGAATGACCCATTAACAATGCTGGCTCTCTTCGGCGCAAGGCTTGGGGTGTATTACGCCGAGCGAAATGAGGGACGCTGCAGGTGCAAGAGAATTGATCAACCAAACCCCGGCAAAGAGGAGCCGGTGTGCTGGTACCTGGCAGGCTTGTAGGTATCGTATGTCTTATGCCTGTGTCTTATGCCTATGTACAAAAAGGCAGAGCACGGACGGGGATTTCATTCATCCACTTGTTAGGCACGCATATTATGATGAGATGCAAGGAGGGCTGGAAAAGACACAGCACCAATCGGGCGAGAGTATTCGGGGTCTCGGTGTGTGGTCAAAGTTTTGGAACTCGAGTGCGGGGCCGGGAGTTGTGGCATTGGCGCTTGTACCGTTAGTGGGTTGCGTGTCGCCCTGTTGGCTGGTAGGGCCGTCATCGCGGAGGCCCAGCCTATACGCAGCCATTGCGAGAAATGGCGGAGTACCGTAAGAGCCATGGGGCTAGGGGTTTTGTCCGTATCACCTCCCTGATACATAGTTTTGCACAGTTCAAACATACAGGATTGAATGACGAGTTGGTGATGATCTGTAAGCGATTGATTGCTATCTATCCATTCCTATGGAGAGGGAATGCCCCGCCAAGATGGTTGATGGCGGAAGCCACGGTAGGGATTTTTGGTGATGCGCTGGGGAAAAAGGCGGGCTGGAGTTTTGACCCTGAAGGAATTATTTAGGCGCCCTATCAACTAAGAAACTGGGTTCAAACTGTACCGTTGGTATGTTTGACAGTATCTCACTGTGTGATATGCGTGACGCTGAATTCTTGGGTCGCAGAGGTACTGGCATCCGTTTGCGAATTCCAAAAGTGGAAATTCCAACACCGTGGGCATCTACATATCAGCGAAACCAAGCCCACTTAGCCGCTCTAGATGATGAGGGTACAAAAGCATGTGGCTAATAAGCAGATCGAGAGGGATCGTTGGAGGGTGAAATGCGCACATGTATGTACTTGTACTGTAAGCACGCATGTACAGTCAGGTAAGGCATTGCACCGTACATAATATTCTCGTGCCTTCCACGTGGTCGGGGTAAATCCCTTTCCATTCATCAAGTTCCGCAGCGGGAGACAACACATGGCGAGTGGTGCTGGTTTGGTGCTGGTTTGGTGCTGCTGGAGCTTGTCCTGCCAGATTGACGAGTGAGAGGTGCCGCTGGACATGTGGGAAGGGG
Organism: Zalerion maritima; assembly: GCA_022664585.2. Classification (NCBI taxonomy): domain Eukaryota; kingdom Fungi; phylum Ascomycota; class Sordariomycetes; order Lulworthiales; family Lulworthiaceae; genus Zalerion; species Zalerion maritima. Next base: position 19,989 of record JAKWBI020000534.1, read on the forward strand.
AGAACTCTCCACCAACGAAAAGGTTATGCTGTATCTAGGTCGCCACGAGGCACATGACAGCATTCCGGGGAGGGGCAGGCATTTTCGGGGGGAGCGGGGTTTGGTTGCTTGGAACTTGGGAGGTACAGTAGCATCCGTGCAGTGTGCGGAGTACTTTCCTATCTTGTAAGTTTGGCACTGTATGAGGCACTCGTTTCGTGCATTCCCAACTACCGTCGACCCCGACAGAGCATGCACCAACCACCAAGGCTCTGCTGGTCTTCATGGGTTCGCCTAAAGCGACTGGGACAGGACACCATAGCCACGGAAGGGAGACATCGAGAACTGGCCTAACCACGATCGAGTATATATTCGGCGCATCCCGGCAAGATACACATAATCCCCAAATCACCTGGGGAGGCAAGATCATATGCTAGCTAGCTTTTCTTATGCCGTATCCGGATCTGGATGCTATTTGCGGCGCAAAGAAATAAAACGAAAAAGAGCGGCATGCTACCAGGAATGACCCGGCTCGGTTGGGCTGTCTTCCACCCTATTTGTCAAGCATTAAGAAAACCTTGGTTAGAATCATCTTGCTGATATCCCCGGGTTGTATCCGTAAGGCGTTAGTAAAGGTAACTCGAAGCACCCAGGAGTGGGAGCCAATCTACAGCAGTCGATAGCATACCCCTAACCGTCCTATTTGCTAAATCTTGTGGTTGTGGTGGTATTGAGCGGCACGTTATCACCGTGCTGAAAGCTCTCACAGCCGCATTTCGCTTTCGTAGATGGGTTTCCAAGTGCCAGGGTAGAAGTCCAATTGATGGCGAAACGGTTTGACGATGAATTTTGCCGTGACGAGGTTCAGAGTCAACTCATAATCCAACATCCGACACCTAGTCCCGAGCAAAGGCCAGATGGTGCAACTTTCCGGTTCGCGACCTAGGATGCTAGGCTTTTTTATCAACCGAGTCCCAGTGCTTAATCGTATTTGCGTATTTGCATTGGCCAAAAGTCTAAAAGGCGGCGGGCATGAACAAAGCGCTTTGCCTAGTAGGGGCGTGAGGGATGTGAAGACGCTTACTTGGGATAGGCTGTTGGTGTGCTTTTGAGCCTGGTGTTCCATTGAGGGAGCTCCGAGGGGAAACCAGACACCTGGTCTGAAAGTACCGACGTTTCATACTAGTCAAGAGCAAAAGAATGCATGCATACGAGTACTACAGGGTGGCGCCAGATCTAGAGATTGTTGAGAAATGAATTATGAGAGTTGTGCATGCGTGGATGGATCTATTAGACGACTAGAATAAATATGCCGTGCAGTATAGTCATCAGTGTCCTATCGAGAGTTTTATTCATTTTGCAATACTCGGAGTTGGACAGGATGTTACCCTACAACTCGATAGTTTCCTCTCCGCATTGGTTAAGTCAACGGTCAAGATTGAATTGATTGATGTACCTGGGCGGTGCATGTGACCAACCAGTAGGAATATACTCCATATCCACCTCGGCTGCAGTGTTCCTTCTTCAGCTTACCACCAGCTCAGCGTTTCTTTTTGTTCCTTCACAGTGTGCGCCGATCTCAATGTCCCGAGGTTAGCTTCCGTACACGAGAGGCTGGCTCACGTGGTTGCCAGACGGGGAGTTCGCACATGCAAGAGGCAAGGGACGGTCCTGGATGCGTAGAAAAACGAAAGAGGTTGTCAGATAATCAGAAATGGCTGGCCCAACATTTCCGCGGCTTTCGGAAGCCAGAGTGACCAGCACGCTGTCAACCCGAGTATCTTAGGTAATGAAGAAAACATGGACGGAATCAGAGAGTGTTTGAAGGAGTTATACAATGACGGTGTTGTTGGGAAGTGGTTGACAAGACAAAAAACGATCCAAAACAGCCCTCGCCCTAAAACAACCGGGGACTTCAGCCACAGATGTTCACGCTAATATTTACTGTGGTTGTTTCTTATCCTTACACCACCAAACAGATCCCTAAAATTTGGAAGTACCGCAGTACATTGGACTTTACCACGCCTTCCCTACCAGTTTACACAGTATGCGGATACTATGTAGGCCGTGCAGAAGTACTGTATCCATTGTTGGAGCCAAGCTGATCACCGAGCCCGGTGCGCTAACTTCCGGCGGAATAACTATGATGTGGGGAATCAAATGAAGAAACGCGGTATGCAGTGGTATCCGTATAGATGCTAATTTTTGCGTGTATCCGTAGGACTAATAGGTACAGTATTCCACCTTTGGCAATGGTTATTTGTATCTAGAGCGTCCTGGGCAGGCATACACACGAGTAATTCCACGAGAATGATGACGAGAAGTGAAGAAACAAATCAGCCACACTTTCGTTCCTGAGGCGGATGGCGTTAAGAAATGCCGCGGTGGTTTCGAACGCCCCAAAAAAGAACGCTGGCCGCTGGGGCTGAACAGCCACCTTTCGGCCAAGGACCTTTGCGACAAGAGTCAGTCATTGGGGAGACGACACGTACACCGGCGTATGCTGTGGAGGGGACGAGCAAAGACGGAATTCATTAGATCCTAGTAACATTAATAACACTTTTTAACTGGGGAGATAAACGAGACAGAAGGTCATAGACTAACGGCGCGGTGTGTAATGATGCGGGAGAGAAAAGAAGCCTCGAAATAAGTTACCGAAACATTCATACATCCAAGATTGAGGGAAGAGGTGTCCAGTGGACTAGCCATCGAATTTTCCACATGGTGTCCCCATCGAACGAGAGGCATCAAGGCATGCACTTATCCATTCGGTCCTCATGGGATATATATTAAGTTTTATGAAGCACTGGTCGCGGCAGACAGAGACCAGCCAACGGAACCTAGGTCATTGACTGGCTCGGAGACGAGGGCTCGCAACAAGGGAAGGCAGGGAGGGAAGGCAGGGAGGGATACGGCGAGAGGCGCTGATAAAGAAAAATATTAAATGCAGATCTTAAGCACGTAGAATTTCATTGCGACATCTGAGCCCGCAGCTACCCTGCTCAGAACCACTACTAGATCTCTACATATTCCAAAACATGTGTCTGCGAGAATGGCAAGTCAATCAACAATAGTAGATTTCGATACCAATGCCTCTCACCTCCTGAAACCTTGCTTCGTTATTACGTAGCTCTGCTGGCAGGGTTGATTTTCTGGGCCACTAATCCACCCCACACGCCATCCCATCAAAATAAAAAGGACTTGGCTTCACGTACTTGCATATGTGGACATCGTGGGCTGCGCCATGTTGCGCAATACTCCTCGGATACACTGACTGACCGAGACTGCTTTGCGTAGACCACCACCATCACCACCACCAACACCATCTATCTCCAGCGTTCATTATGACCACGGTAGACGAACATGGTTTAGTTGCGGGGAGTTGCAGATGGTCGACCGAGAGACAGGTGAGCAACGAGTAAGTAGGCACAGTAGGTGAATGCGCCCCCTTTCACGTAACCTGCCATCGTCATCTCCATCACAATCCCACCTTGGCATTAACATTTTCGTTATGGGCGGCAAACTATCGATTTTAACACACTGGTAGTGACTTTTCTTTTCTATCTTTCTTTCTTGCTTTCTTTTTTTGTCCCTCTTCTCCTGGTAAAAACATCAATCCTTTCTTCCTTGGCAAAAGTACCTACCGTACAATTGGCAATGTTTGCTCGAAGGTGGGACCTGTGACTTACCCTCCACCGTCACATGCAGGATAACCACTGTGAGGCCCGCACTAGAGGATTTACATAGCATGGGTGAAGTTAACTTGACTCTGCGAACCTGCACCTAATGCGCACTTCTTTATCGGCTCAGACGGGTAGTTATCCAAAAACATGGATGGTGGCCACAAAATGGAGGCGGGCGATAATTTTAATGGATGGCTATGATAATAACACTATGGGGGATTCGCTGTCGTACGTCCACCCTACGACATAGTTTAGATCTAGAGTTCCCAACTTTATCTGCGTTCCTCTTATGCAGGACACCATGAATCTATAAACTCACGTTTTTATCTCTGTTTCCTTCCACTCCCAACAAGCCTTAAACCGAACCACGTGTGAGCCTATGTATAGTACTTCGTATATGCTAGCCTTGTATGTACTTTAAAGTAGTATGGATGGTATGGTTATCCGTTCATTGTAAACCTCTATTCATGCCACATCACGAGGGGGAAATATTCCCATCTGCCCCCCCCAGACGAATAGCCAAAGTAAAATGCACACTGTATTGTTTCAACAGAACTGACTGACCTCATCTGGTGTTTAGCCGACGACGACCAGGTCGCAAAGAAGTTTGCTGCTGTGGCGCTGGGCTCGCAGTCTTAGCTTTGCCCAGCACCTGCCCACCCCGGAAAGAGCAAGAAGGATCAAATGTCCGTGTGTGAAGGAAGTAGCGAGAGACAAATGTGTTACAGGCCGGGTACCGCCAAGCCACGATATGTTCCCGGCGAGCGCGGTCAGGGGTACATAAACCCCGAGTACCTACATAGTACAGTACCTAAATGTCCACCAAAATTATGAATCCATCCCATCATTAATTCACACGCTCTCTCCTTCCTTTCCCATGCGCTAAAGCCTTTATGCTCACACTTTACCGCGCCTGCCATTTTCTGGTTCTGGATGGAGGCCGGAAGGAGCTGAGCAGCGAACAGCACCAGACCAAGATAGCGCTTGTCATAACAGACATATTGTGGGAGAGACCGGAAAAAAAGAAAACGAAAAAAAGGTACTGATAGTAGCATATGGATAGCGTCTTTGCCAACTAGACAGCGTTTATCGAGGGTGAACCCTGTCAGATTGGGTTCTGTTGTAGACTTGCAGTTTTGCTGGCACAGACACCGAGGAGAACTGGGATCTCCGCTTCTGGCACACATGGCTAGTACTCTTGCCGTGGGCAGCACCTACCCTACCCTGGACTAGGGCGCTTTTCGTACTATCCCTCCCACAATTCAGATGTACTATACCGAGTTTTTGAACTGGGAAAATAATCCCTTGTCCTGCGGTACACCTTCAGCGGGACAGCGAGATACATACTCATACCTTCCCTTTTCTCCTGGCGTTTTCACTCGGTTAGATTAATCTTCGAGTTAAATATAAATGTATATATTTATATTGCATTTATAAACGCGAAATCCATACTCAGGACTTTTCATTATTATTTTCAATCCAAAAAGATTCCTTAAGTAAGGGTTATTGTTATTCTCAAGGTTCGTGTGGCTAAGTTACAGAACAAACTGACAACTTCCATCGAAGTGTTGCCTCTTGTTTCTAAGCTCCTACCCATCAGTATTGTGCGGGAAACAATAATAAGCCCAGTTAATATTACCTCTTTTTGGCTGAAGGTATTGAGAGCATAATGTATGAAAAGAAAACTACACTTGGGATAGATCCAGTTTTGCTTAAACAGCTTGCATCGCAAGTTTATGTTTTTAAGAAAATAATATAATAATACCAAGAAGTCAAGCCCGCGGAATACACTCTAGGTGTAGGCTGGCTTGCCTAGGCGCTGCCAGCACACAGTGAGACTTGTGCAGGATTGGCACTGCTACAGGGGATTAATCGGCCGAGGAAGGTACTTTCTCCTGGAGGCAGGTACTAGACTACTTGAGCTTCTGTGGGACAGAAGTTGCCTCTTAGAAGTGGCATGTACACCCCCGGGTGGTGGTACTTCAGCTAGGGTACCCTGCTGGGCGCTCCTTCCTCCGCTTCGAGGGCTCTCGTGGCCCGCCCGTAGCTCATGGCTCACCCACACCTGGCCCTGCAGCACCCCCGGCTCGTTTCTTCCCCCCTCCCCCCCAGAAAAAAACTGTGCTCCGTTCAAGTCGTTTTCGCGAGTCCCCGGTCCAGTCCCCCTTCCGTCTATTCATTCACCCATTCATTCATCAACCGGCCCCTTCCCGCCCCAAATCTACATCTTCTTGATTTTGCTTCCTCGCTTTTGCTACTCGCTACTTACTGCTTACAACCTAGTAAGCTGCTATTGCCGTTGCCTTCCATACAAAAACAACCAGCACCTGTTCAACTCGTCCTTAAACTTTGGATAGAGTTAAGCCTTCCACCGTCACCATCACTACGTCCCTCTCCCCTTTCACAACCCCCGTCCCGAGCCGCGAAACCATCCACCTGGGTTACTCCAATAATTGTCCGAAAGCTTCCATAAACACAACCCACCATCAATTAATCAATCAATCGATATCATCACCATCGTCGCTCATTTTGTTAATCCGCCTACGCTCCTATCAACATCCTCGTCCACGAATCGCGTATCGCACGGCGAACCTCCTGCTGAACGAGTATCCCAATTTATATTATCAACTTGTTGGGCACCATCTTTCGCGGACTCGACTTGTCTACATCTGCCCTATTCGTAATTGGTCAACCCTCAGATCTCTCGATCGCAACGACATTGTTCTCGGCCTATTCGAGACTTGTGCTCGACTCGATCTCCCTTCTAGACTAGCAACATCCCTAGTTGAAGTCATCCATACTTTCTTCTTCCCTGAGGTTGTAGATTGTTTTGCGCGCCATCACCACTACTAGAGTTCTCATCGACTGGCACTCTAAGCTATTATCCGAGATTTAAGCCGCTCTCCTATTTTAGCAAGCCTTGTCGCTCGAGGTTTCTATCCTGCTTCCCCCTACGAGCCCTGGCTGGCCTGCATGGTTAAGTCGTGTGCCTTATCAAAGAATCCAGCGCCATATCGCCTGGATGGGCCCAACAAGGAGGACTGTCCCCGAGTGACCACCAAGGCCCGTACATAAACACACACCCCCAGAGGCTTTTATTGTATAAGTCTGAGAAATCTATCGCCAAGTACCTTCTACACCCAACCCACCATTTTATTAGCGCCGCATCATGTCTATTATAGACAACCAACGGCCTGCTTCTCAGAAGTTCCCTGGTGCTCTCTCGGGTATTCTGAATGCTCCAGAAGAGAACAGGGACTCTGCTTATTACTCTGCAAACGATCCTTCAAGCAAACGTACGTCTGCCCCGCTGCTTTGGTTGTGGAATATTCACTAACTTTGTGTGTGTGTGTGTGTGCAGACACATCAGCTGCATCGATCGGCCTGCTGAACTCTGGGTATACTTCTGTACATGACAAGACGCCGTCGCCCACCACCGCAACGACCGCCATACCACAGCCCCTTGTATCGCCATCGAGCAATATGAGTGTTGCTTCCATGGTGTCTCCAACTACACTACATAGTGGCGATCTTAGACGGTTTGAAACCTCATCCAATTCTACATTAAATGGAAACCCAGACCCAGAGGCGCGTAGGGGGAGCGTGGACAGTCGCATGAACCATAACTTCGGAGAAATGCGACTGGGCGGCTCCAACTCTCCTTACGCAAGTCACAACCACTCTACGACGTCAATTCAGGGTACCCTCACGCAGCAACGGAATCCGAGACCTGGATATGATCATCAAGCCCTCGCCGTGCATCGGATCTCAAATGGTTACCAGCCTAATGCTGAGCGCAATCCTGATGCTCACAACAAGGCCGTCAGGACTGCACCCGCTATCACGGGTCCTACAACTGGCTCCATCGCGAGGGCTGCAGAGCCCATCAAGGGTCAGGCGTGGGCGTTCCCGGAAGAGGGTGCGGCTGGGGCTCAAAGCAACTACATAGATTCTCGGCGAAGCAGCATCGCTTCGGTGACATCTAGTCAATTCACTACCGATTCTCGGCTTCCCCCTCTACCTCCCGGCCAGAGGAATCTCCCAGACCAAGACTTCGCCCGCATGTCCGCCGCCTCGGGTGATTTTCCCGCCGTCCACCATCACACTATCCAGCACAAGCAGATTGGCGAGTTACAAACCGAGGAGAACTCACCACAGACTGGAACTCAACCATATAGCAGAACGCCCGAGTTGCGAGTTAGCCACAAATTAGCGGAGAGAAAGAGGCGCACAGAGATGAAAGAACTTTTCGAGCAACTCAAGGACTTGATGCCTCAAGAGCGTGGATCAAAAGCTTCGAAGTGGGAAATCCTTACGAAGGGTAAGTCCGGATAAAAGATGGCTTCTTTTCTCTTGTCCCCTAATTTTTAGTAAGGCAAACATGTTAACAATCTGATCAGCAATTTCCGAGCACCAACGACAAAACGAAGCGCTCCGCCAGTGGCAAGCGCACTGCGGAAAGCAACAGGCTGACATTGATGCGCTACGTCACGAGCTCCATCTTTTGAGAACAGAGAATGAGCGGCTTCGCGGTGATCAAGGGTCAACTGGGGCCCGTCCGGCGCCCCAGCAAGCCGTGCCACCCCCAGCCCCGTACGGCCCAGAGGACCCATATACTCGTCAGGCCCGGCCGGAACTTCCTCCACTTCGATCTATCAGCAATGGTGGTGGAGCACCCGAATCAATGACTGGTGTTCAGTATGATGCTCCACGACCGACAAGCAATGGATACCGTCCAGGCCCACCCGGACCACAAGGGCCATACCAGTAGCTATGGCCGATTGCTCGTTATCGCCGCACACTTTCTCTGCTATTATAAACAAGCCTCGAATTCTTAATTACATATTTTCTTTGTTCAGACGCTTCCAATCCGAGGCCGTCTCGCCCAGCGCCACACGCCCTATTTCCAGGGATGCGCAACTCACGATGTAATTAATCTGCACCATGTTAAGTGCGATGAACCAGCAACGACGTGCCTCGACTACTTCAATTCTCCTAGAATAGAGTTCTCCTGGCTTGCTAGACCGTCTATTCCGCAACTGCCCAACCCCTCGCGGGGGCGCGTTTCAATCTGGAAACGACCACGATCGCCTATTCTACCTGGTAGTCCAAAACGTAGTCAGAACTGAGCTACTGTCTGATCTAGTATTTCCCGATAGGGCATATCGCATTTGAGGGCTAAATGGGATGATGGTGCGTCATGAATCAAGCGGAGCGGCGAACGGAACTTGGCATTATACCGGACAATATTACTTTCAGAACTTTCTTGTTCCTGTTCCGCAACATTATCGGCAACATCTGGCTACTACCAGTACTATTTTCTGTCCTCGAATTTTTTTCTCACGTAGTATCTTCGACATTTTTTTTTCCCTAGGAGGACCTTACTTTGTTTTGTTTTGAATTACATATACCCTGCCGTTGATGGCTGTGTTCTCCTCTTATCCGAGGTGGAAGGAAGCCATCTAGGCCACTAATCCTGTGGAGGACGGAAGAGACGGTGAAAGGAAAGTGAAGAGCTGGTTCCGTCTTTCTCTGGGGACGTTTCACGTGGGGCATAACTAGATACCTACCTATGCGAACAGGTCTGGTACAACGTATATAAAAGTGTGTGATGGGTCGGTGTGTGGGATCTGTAGGCAGCGGAGGCCACTCGAGCGCGGACTCCAGGTGAATGCGGCGTTACGGAGCAATTGCCCTGTCAGGTCAGTAGAACCGGACTGGTGATTTTGGAGATGTATTGGACTATTCTGGTGAACTGCTAGCAGAGCAAGGCAGCATGTTATGACAAAATCCTTCTTATCCAATCTCAAAATATAAATGTGAGCTCTAACTTGGTATGACTCTCGAGAATCCTGCAACTGAAATCCTGTCTCGCTGACCATTAGGTAGTTTTGCTATTTTTAAATCTCTGCCAAACGCATATATACCTTGTATAGATGTAGAAAATCGTGCCACAGGCAAGGCTAGGTGTCCCTGCCACGTGATGTGGTACACCGTGCTGCTAACGGGGTAGAAAACTCAGCTACAACGGAGAATCTTTACCAGAATTAGACCTGCCAACTCGGGGTTTTAAGGAAGTTCATTTGTGGAGCACTTAGCGGTGAGTAGCACGTGCCATTCTCCACGCTAGGGAGAGCCTGCTCCCCCACTAGAAATGGCACAGATAAGGACGTACCAGATGCACCGACGTCTTATCACGGCCCGGTACATTCCCCATTGAGATTAGTGTGCACTCCCAATGCTTCCCGCAACCGCAAAACTTTTGCCCGCAGAAAATTTCCATTTTTTTCATCGAGGCAGCTCCAGCATCACCCAGCACCTGTTCTTGTTTCCCTCCCACAATTGATTTTGCCATTGATCGGGAATTCGACTATACTGTGTCATCCAAGTCATAATGTAAGTTATTTTCAGCCACTCAACCGTCTTGTCCTTACCTCCTGCCTTGACGGCTTGCTCAACAGGAGCAAGCCGATTACCCCTCCGGTCTTCCAGATGGGGCTACGGAAAATCAGGTGGTGTCTACGGAAGGAGGAGGAGTATCGTGGGATGGGTCTAGTTCCCGGAACCTCCCATTTCAATTCGTCAAGCCTCGGGTCTGCTTAGGAGAAACAAACCAGCAAATATTCTAACACTTGATTATCTTTGCAGGCATTCCCTCCGTCGTGCTGCTCTGCGCGCCGCCTCGTCGGCTGCGGTTGTCCCCAAGGCCCAGACTGCGAACCTGGCGGCCAGATTTGTTGCTACCAGAAACCCCGCACAGGTTGCCGCTGTTACGGTTGGCCGCTTCTTCAACACATCCGCCATTCGCTTCAACGACGAGCCTCAAAAACCCGAAGCCGAGCAGGCTGAAGCTCAGGTGGTAAATGCTGCTGTTGATGCGGCCGAAGAGGGCGACCCCATTACTGCCGGGGAACCACAAAGTTGGGAGGCTCCCGAGCCGGGATCTCAAGAGCTGGACCTCAACTTGAAGGCCGAGCCCAACGGTGTCTACGGCATATTCGTTTGGAATGTCCCATACCGCAGCACCGAGAGAGAGATGTTTGACACCTTCTCGAGATTCGGCAAGGTACACTCTCTCAACATTGGTCGTGATGCCCGTGGTCTGAGCAGGGGCTTTGCATTTGTCTACTACCAGAGTATCGACGATGCCAAGTCGGCCATCACCCAGGCCGATGGTGCCTTCTGGCAGGGTCGCCGCATCGGGGCCAAGCCAAAAAACCCGTCCGACCCGTCGACGAGGACCCCTCCCACCACCGCCTCGCGCGCAAGGTCTAACCCGACATCCTCCCTGTACATTGGTAACATCCCCTACGAGGCCACCGACAGCGAGCTCAATAACCTCTTTTCGGGTCTTGACAACATCCTCGATGTCCGTGTCGCCATTGACAAGGCTACTGGTTGGCCCCGAGGCTTCGCCCACGCAGACTTTGCCGATGTCGACAGCGCCACCAAAGCGCTCGAGAAGCTCTCTGCCGTTTCCATCCAAGGTCGTCTCCTCCGTCTCGACTATTCCGAGACCACAAGCAAGAGGACAAATACCTTTGTGGGTACCAACGACGGCCCTGGTCCTAACGACAAAGTGCTCTAAGCACACAAGGATGGATGGATAGGGTCGGAAGCGCTAGGGATGGGTGGTTAATACCATAGCGCGCAATTCATGACTATCTAGTCCTGGTTGCTGTGTAATTGGGAAGATGAAATGTGGCGGGAGTGGTTTTTCCCCTTCATCTCATGTACAACACCAAGCGAACTAAAGAACAAAACGTTATCTCTAGCAAAAATGTCCGGATAGCACACTCAAATACCCGACACCCGCCTTTGCTGCCTTGCCCTGCCTAAACATGTATGTAAGCATATGCACGGACGTCTGGGCCTCCAGATTCTTAGAGAAAGTTGGTGGAGCGAGTAAAGCGAAAAAGGAGGAGCCCATGATATTTGCTGAGTATTTCGGGGAGCGGGGTTTGTCCTGGCTATAGTACTTAGTTGCCCTGGTGGAGGTCGGAGGGGGATGTAGTTGGGGGCAACTTGACTTCACGAGGACGTGGATATTACGTGCATATTTTCTGTATAAAATAAATCTCCTTTCCTACTCTTGTTGTACATGCGGCAGTAAAGCTGAGGGACAAGGGTCGTGTCTACAATGACAAAACGAGTTGACATCTACAGCCGGCCTTGATGGTTTGTCCGGTTTGGTCCTCCAAGGAGCGGCGGTCCATTGGATAGGGAACAGTGCCTTGGAACCACGGTATTCCCACACGCTCCCCCGCAGGTTTCCATGAACAACCACTCTTTCAAAAGGAGAAGGCAAGAATACCTTCCTTGACCTTTGCTTTTTCTTGCCTCTGGTGTCTACAAGACTACGAACAAGGCTGGTTTCAATATGCAAGTGGTGCATGCATGTATGTAAAGCGAATACCGCTCGCTGCCTGGGCAGAACCACGAGGATAGATAGTGTCAGTCGACACAACAGGGGAGCACGGGATATCAAGCGAGCAGGGGGGGGGGGGGGGTAATGACCAACCTGCAACCTAAGAGGAAGAAACGAATAATACCGGAATTTCTTCCGGGGGGCGGAGAATGCTGGTTAAGAGGACCGGGGGGGGGGGGGGGGGGGAAGAAAAGCCCGTCTAAGGAAAAAAAGTGGACAGGGCCAGGCGGTCCGGTTGAAGGGAAATTTTGGCCGCCCCGCATGGCGAAAAAA
>JAKWBI020000535.1:0-32323 GCA_022664585.2 Zalerion maritima
ATATAACGGGGGATATTTCCGGTACCATTATATTTTACTAATTTATAATAAAAAACCGCGCCCCGCGGTCCGAAAAACTTTAGGAAAAGTTTCCTGGCTTTTACCAATATTGCCAATTTATTTACTTTCTCGCCCTTTATATATTATTAATTACTTTTTTATAATAATTATAAATTCCCTTTTTTATTTTATTATAATTAAATAGCATTATATAGCTTTATTTTTATGGATTTTATTACGCCCTAATTTTTATTTTTCCCGGAGGGTTTATTTTAATTAATGGTATTTAAGCCTTATTTTAAACAATTTATAAAATAAAAAACAAAATACTTATTCCCCCTTTTTATATAATTAAAAGCCAATTAAATTTAAGGAGCCCTTTTAATTCTTTTAAATCGGCGGCGCTGGCCATACTTAATATTATAAGCCGTATTTTTCGCTTTCACCGCCTCCCTTTTTCGAGCTTCCTTTCTTTCCTCCTTTTCCATAACCTTTTACTTAATATTCCTTTTAATAATAGCCCACCTTAGGAAATTCTTAATATAGGTAAATTATATATTAAATCCGGGACGGGGTAAATGGTATTAAACGAAATAAAACCTAGGGTTTTTTGGCCGGTGGGCCTTTTTTTTTACCAATAAACGGCGTAAGGGCTTTTTAATAATCTTCTCCTTAAATATTTTAAAATTATTATCCACCTTAATATTAAAAAGCGGCCTATATTATCCTTTATATATCCACCAGTATTAATTAATATATAAAGGGAATTAGGATTATGGTAATCGTTTAGGGATAAAAGTTATACGTGGGGAAAACGAGGTTATTTTTAAGGGTGGGGATAAGGGCAGTAATTAATAATTAACGGGGAATACGCGTATAATAAAGCGTGCAAAGGGTAAAAAAGGAAGAAAAGGGGTACGCGATAATAGCTTAAATAGCTTTAACGAATTAGGCTTTTATTCCGGTAATATATATTCTCCCTTAGGAAATTTACAAGGGCAGTTATTACCCCTTTTTTTTTTTAAGGCCACCTGGCCCCTTCGCCTTTGGTATATAGGATTAATTATATAAATAAAGTCCGAATTCATATTATTTTCCGATTTTAATTTTATTATATCCTTTTGGTTTTCCGTATAAAAATTAAACGGGTTTACCCCCTTACGAACTGTGGAATTTACCCTAGTATTAAGAAGCTTAGGGCGTATTAAAAAAGGTTTAAGGCCCATACGAATATTAAATATATAGAAATATATTCCGGTAATATTTATATTTATATTTAGGCTTTATTACTCTTTATTATTAATTAAATAATCTTAGGGATTATTACCCCCCATTATTATGCGTAAAAAGACCTTATACCGAATAATAATATTAATTTCCCCTTATAATTACCCTATTTTAAGGAGGTTCCTTAATAAATTAGGGCCCATTATAAACCTTAAATAATTTATATAAAACACCTTTATTTAATTTATAAAATACCTTATATAATTATTAGGCGGTAATCCAAAGGAATATAATATATGGTTTTTTTTCCCTTTTCCCCTTATACCTAATTTTAACTTTTAAAGGCGGTACTATAACCTTTTTCCATTATCCTTTAGCTTTTAAACTATAAGGGCCTTTTTATTAACGTAAACCTCCCTTCTTATTCGCGTATAAATCCATATTATTTTTTACTTATAAATTATAATTTTAAGCGTTTTTAATATTATAAGGTATTAAAATCGGTAAAAAAGGCCGATTTGTATAAAAATAATTATTATAAAAAGGACCTTAGGCCGGAGGCCGTACTTTTTAAATATACCCCTATTGGTTTTATTTTAAAATATTACCGAAAACCTTATATAAATCTCCCATATATACCTTTTAAAATTCTTTTTTATATTTTTTGGTATAAATATAATAAGTATTATACCCCTTAGGCAATCGTAAATAAAAATTATTCGCGGGTTTTTTTATCCTTTTATTATAAGATTAATCCCTGCCTTTATTATATTAAACAGATTATAATTTTTAAAAAACGGGTATTATAAGGGAATTATAAAGGCCGCCTGGTTTTTAATAATTGGTATATTTTTAGGCCCCCTTAAAGGTTTAAAATCCGTAATCATAAACCTAATATTATTTACCCCGTTATATATTTCGAGGTAATCCTTATAGGCAATTAATTATTAATGGGAAAAAGGTTAATTATATTCCAATAATTTAATAATATTATATATATATGCCCAAATGTTTATAAAAAATACTTTGGTGGTAATAAGCCTTCGGAGCCGTTGGCGGAAGCGGTCGTTTTTATAATAATCGATAGGGTTAAATATATCCCTAATAATTACGCTTATATTTTTTTGGGCAATTTCTTTAAGCTTTGGGTTATTTATATATAAAATATTCGAGGGGATTGGCCTTTCCTAACGGGCCTGGTTTTTATATAGGCGTTAAGGTTTAACAAGGGCTTTTATATAAAGAATTACCTTTCGGGATAATTTAAATAAAAACTCCGATTAATATTTAAATATTTAAACGCTGGTTTTATTTTTTAATCTTAATCCTTTAAAGGTATAATCTCTTATTATTAAAATAATATTATTTAGGGTTTTTTTACTTTATTAGGTAAAAATAAAAAATAAAAGGTATATTTAAATTAAAGTTTTTAAATTAAAAAGGTTAAAAAGGTACCAAATGCCGGGGGTTAAATTAAGGGTAATATAAACTTTTAATAGGTAAGGGAATTTAAAAAATAAGGAATTAAATTAAAATAAAAAATAAATTAAATAGGATTATATTATAAAGATTTAAGGTTAAAAAATAATATAATTGAAAAAAATCGAGAAAATATGGGGGGAAAAAAGGGGGTATTTATACTTATAAGGCTTAAATATACTGGCGGGTTTTAAATAAACGGTGGTATTTTTTTAAATAAATAGGTATTTCCTCGAGCGTTTTTATTATTACCCTTTTACCTTATTACCCTTATAATTCCTATAATTTTTATAATTATTAACGGGCCTTTTATTTTTAATCGGATAATTATATAAGTATTTTTAATTTAATTTTTCTCCCTTTTTTTCCTTTTATACCTTCGATAATCCTTTCTTTTATATACTTTTTATCGGTGCCTTTTTTCTCCCTATAATGCTTTTTTTTTTATATATTCCTCGCTTTTTTCCCTTTTTCCGAGCCCTTTTTCCCTTAAATATTCGCTCCCTTTATCACCCCCTTTCTTTAATTTATTCCTTAATCCTTTTAAAATATATCCCATTTAAATTAAAGTAATAATAAAGAGGTTTATAAAGGGCTCCCTAATCTTTTGGCTTTTATTCGGCATTTACCAACGGCCAATAGGCCTTTTGGTTTTTCCAAACCTATTATACTTATAAGCCAGCCTTTTCCTTTTCCTACACCTTATTATATAATCTTTATTTTCCCTTATTTTTACACTTTTTTTCCTTTTATAAAAGGGCCCGGGGCTTATATTATAAGGAGCCGCACTCGGATTATTAAGCATTTTACTCGTGGTTAGGCGGCCCTTTTAATTAACGCCACTTTTATTATTACCCGAAGCCCTTTTTTAAATATATTCTTTCCAAATTATTAGCTTTATACAGGGTTATTTAATTTTAATTTTCCTGATAACTGCTCCTGCTTTTTTTCCTTTACCGGCTAGGCCGCAAGGCCGTATTAATCGGGTACTTTAAGACCTAATTACTGGTTTTAGCGGCTTTGCTCGGCTCCCTTTTTTTCCCCTATCGCCTCGTACCTTTTATTAATTTAGCCTTATACAGCAAACCAGCCCGGGCCTTTTTTCCCAGGGTTTATTTAAAAGATCCTTTTTTACCTTTTCCTTTAATTTAATCCCCCTAAATTAACCACCCCAGCGTATGGTTGCGGTCTTTAAAATTAAAATACCTTTTAGGCACGATGCCGTTTAAACCTTTTAATTTAATATCCTTCCGCCGAGGCTATTTTTAAGCTTTATTAAAAAGACCCGGTTTAAGCCGGTTTTTAATTTTATTTATAAGGTTTATTCCACCTTCGCACCCTTTCCATTCTTACCTTTTAAGGCTAAGCAGGATTAATTATCGTTACTTTTTTAAAATATCCTTTATTATTTCCAATTTGGCCTATTTAAGGACCCTTTTTTAAATTATATTTATATGGCCATATATATTAACCTGGATATATTTAAGACCCTTTTTAAAACGACCAGCCTGGCCCCTATATTATATAAAAGGGTTAATTGGCCTATTATTATTCCCATCCTATATAAAGGCTTTTTAGGGCAAATTATAAGTGGTTTATATTCCTCCGTTTACTTTTATTATTAATAAATATTAACCGTGTAATTTAAGGGCGTGGTAAATAAAAACCCTTATAAATATTATACCTCCGGGTAGGCGAGTTATTTTTAAGGCTAAAAGCCTAATACTTTTATTTATTATATATTCCCCTTTTTTAAATATATTTTTATTCCTAAGTATACCGGGGATAAGTATAATAATTACCTTTGGCTTAATAAGATTTATACAGTTAAAAATAAAGGCCTTAAAAAATATATATTAATTTCGGATTTTAATCCTTTTTATAATAATTATACCCCTTATAAAAAGTTCCGTATTAAAAAATTATTTAGTAATACGGTATAAAAATAGGATATTAAATATTGGGAGAATTATTTCGAAATTATTTTCGGCGGCCCTAATTTTTTAAAAATTATAAATGTTTTAAATTTAAGGGTTAAAAATATTCCCGGCCTAACCAGGCCTTTTATATAACCGGTATAAGGGTCTGGTTTTTTTGGCGCTTATAATCGAGGGGGTGGCCGAGGTAAAACTTTTAAAGGAAATAACGGTAATGGTGCGGCGGCCTTTTAGGCTTTTGCTTATTATAAGGGTTTACGCTTTCGTAAAAAATAGGGGGTATTTTAAATTTTTTAAAATTAAACCATAATTTCTTTATCCCGTAATTAATCCTTTTATTATTACCAGAATAAAAATTATATTATATAGGATTATTTAATAGCGTTCTTTAATATAAGAAATTAAGTTTTTTCCCACGAAGGAATTTTTACTTTTACGTATAGCCCTTTAAATAGGGATCCCGCCCTTTTTTTTCCGTAAATTAAACGAACGAATTAAAATTTAAACGGGTGATTTTCTTTTAAAATTAGGAGGCTATTTTTAATTACCATTTATAAATGGTTTAGGATAGGGCCATTCGGTATAATATGGGAACGGGAAAAAAAAAGCGTAAAAATATTTCCTTTTAAATTTTTGGATAAGGGAATATGGTTTTTTTTTTATATGCGTATATATACCTCAGATTATTAATGGAGTTTTAAATGTGTGGTTTTTATTAAGTCCTTTTATAATATTTAGTTTTAAACTAATTGGGGCTTATTATTATATAAGGGAGGGGATATAAAAAAAGGGGAATTTTTTTTTATATAATAATTCCTCTGGAAATCTCGTAATATTATATAGCTTTATTCCTTTATAAAAGGAATATTACCGAATTTTTCCATAATTATTATTGGGATTTAGAATCGTACTTTTTTTATTATTTTTAAAAAAGGTATTTTCCCCGATTCCCGCTTTTCGTTCTTTAGTTTTTTTATATTACGTGGTTTTCTTGGCCGTAATATTATAATAATATATTCGGTTAAATTATTTTCTTTTTTTTAATTATTATTATAAAATATTACCGTTCGGTATTAATCCTTACCTAAACTTTTTAATATATTATCCCTAATATGGCCTTTTAAGTTATTTTCCTTATTGCTTAATCCTATATAATCCTCTCCCAATTTATTATTCCATTTTAAATAAAATTCCCATTTTTTCCAGGTATTATTATTAATTCCTACCGGCTTACTCCACCATCCGTTTTTTTAAATAAATTTCTTAATTTTATTACTCCCGATTATACGTTTAAAGGAAGGGCTCCCTTTATAGGATTCCCTAAATTACACCGTTCTTCCTTTATTTAAAAGCTTATAAATAATATAAGGTCCTATCCATCGAGGGTTTTATTTATCCTTTATACTTTTAACCCTTATAATTAATATCCATCGTAATATTAAATCCCCTTTTTTTAATAGAATTTTCCTTATTTTCCCGCTATTTTTTTTATCCACATACTTGGCCCTGGTTTCCTTATTTTATTATAAAATTCGGGCTGCCTCCGCCAAGTCCATTTTTTTCCATTTTATTGCCCGGCTCCTTTTCGCCAAGAAATCCGCGTACGGTATATTACCTTTCCAATTAATTATTTTCCAGGTAAGGAGCGCCATTTTAATAAGGGTAACCATTTTTTAATCGTATAATAATACGTATAGGGAGAATTTTATAATTTGATTTATTATAACTCTTTATACCATTAATACCCCTGGGTACGCATTAATCTAATTACCGCTTAATTTTAATAATATATCCCTAATGCTTAAATGGTGGTGTTTTATTCCCCCTTATAATTATAAATTATACGCCGATACCGTAATCTTGGCCAGGCCTATTCGCTTTATAAACTTATTTAAAAATCCTCGGTTTTTTAATCCTCCATTAATTACCAATTTCCCATATATCCTATACTTATAAATTATATTTTGCCAAATAAAATTGGCCATTTATCCTACGGTGGTTTTTTATAATAATTGCCCTTTAATTTATCCTATTAAATTATATTTGGCCTATATAATATAAATATACCCTTTCCTTAATAATATTTAAAAAATATCGAGCAAAACCTTAAAAAAGGGGGTTAAAATAAGGTTAAAAATCTTTAGCGGTATTTTAAACCTTTAAGGGTTTCGCTTTTAATAAATTGGGCAAATTTTTAATACCTTTTATACTTATTTTTATTATCCTTTTTAATAATAATATTAAATAATAAAATTAAATATGGCGTTTTATCCTTTATACCCTTTATAAATATAATTATTTTAAATAATATATTTCCGGATTTAATTATTATTAATTATTAATTATAATTATAATTTACCCTTTAAGATTTTACGCCAAAGTTTTTGGTCCCTTACCAGGTAATTTAAAGCCTTCCTTTTTTAATAAAAGAATAATTTATAAAAAATATCGCTCGGTTTTTTTAGGGTAATAAGAAAATATATTATTTTTCGGGATTTATTACTTTATATTTTTTTTTTTAAAATTTTAATATTCCTTTAATCCTGTACAGCCTTAAGTATATATAATTATATATTAATAAAATTTTCGATATTTTTCTTTAATTTATTATTTTCCTTATTTAAGGGTCCTGGGGGTTTTTATAATAATGCATTTATTATAATATTTTTATTTTTTAATATATACTTTATATTAAAATCGAATTACCATATTTATACGATTTATTTAATAATAAATACTCCGGGTAAATTAATAATATTATTATTAAATTAATATATTATATTAATCGCATTTATTTTAAGGGTAAAATGCGCGCCGTATAAGTAATTCCGTAATTATTTTAAAACCATAAGCAGCCCCTTATATTTTAATTTGGCCGAATGGTATATTCCTTCGGTTTTTTTTTAATAACCAAACTCGTACCTCGCCATTAGGATTTTCCCTTCCCTTTTTTGGCCGATCCATACTCCCCATCCGGTTTTTAATATATTTATTTTAATAATAATACGCCTTACCTCCGGGGAGTAATTAATTTTAATTAAAATTAAGGGTAATATTAAGGTTTATTTAAAAATTTCCATTACTTTTATATACTTTTCCTCCTAAATAAACTGCGCCCCTATACGGGTAAGTTCGTATAGGGGTTTAATAATATAAATAAAATTCTTAATAAATATTCGGTAAAAAACCATTATATTAATAAATCTTTTAATATTCGATAAATTTTTAAAAACCGTCCATTTTTTAATTTTAATAATTTTGGTTTATTTAGGATTACTGCCATTCGTTTCGTATATAAAACCTATTATTACGGCTAATTTCTGGCACTATTTGGATTTAATTATAAAAATCGTGGTCCCGGCCAGCTTATTTTATAATAATACTTAATTTAAATTCTTAATATATTTGGCCACGTATTACCGTACCCTTAGGTAAATTTCTCGCCTATTATATATAATAATAAGACCTTTAACCGTAATATTATTAATAAGTATCCTGTATATTATTAAAATAAAACCTAGGAGAATAATAAAAATAATCCTATAAAATTAAGCAATATTATTCGTTCCTTTTTATAAAAGCGTGGTTATTTTAAATAAGCCGGTAAATATTATAAAGATAATAAGATTTCGGGATTTTAAATTAAGCATTATTTAATCGTATCCGGAGTAAAAATCCAGGAATAAAATAAGCTGGTAATAGGCTATATTCTTTATAAATTTATCGGTAATTAAAGGTATAAAAGTATTACGAATTATAATCGAATTAAGCCTTTTCGCTAAATTAATTAAACGGTACTTTTTATTTTTCTTTTTAATTAAAAACCAGGGATTACGGTATACCGCTTGGCTTGGCTTAATTACCCCCTTTTTTCTTCGCTTTTCGAGTATTTTAATTACCACCGTTATTAATACCTTAGGGATAAAAATATTTTTAATTTGCCACCTTATATAAGGTACCGTATTAATTTATTAGGGAGGGGTTATATTAAGGTTAATTTTATTTAAATATTTCCAAAATTATATTAATGCTTATTTTTTATTTATAAATATATTTATAAATATTCTTTATTTTTCCCTTTATAATTCCCCGAGGGATTTTAAAATTTTATTCCTTTTTTTTAATATAAGCCTGGTACCGTTATACCCTGCCTTATATAATCGTGGGTAAATGTATTTATTTTATTTAATATTATTACGATTTTTTTTTAATAGTTTATTTTTTTCCCATTTTTTCTTATACTAATCCGGGTTTACGGGGGCCGTTTTATACCTTATTTAAACATCCACGGGCTTTATTTTATCCGCCATACGCTTATATATAATAAAAATATTAATAATATTAATATTATTAAAGGGAAATGCCTTTTGGGTTCCGCCAATACCTAGGATTTTATTAATAATAAAGTCTTATATTCTTTTTTTATTATTTTATAACTCCCGATTATTACCCTTATAATACTTTCCTGGGAAAATATCCAACCTTTTTCTGGTAGTTTTTTTTTTATAATTAAGGTTCCATGGGTAATTATAAGATTTCCTATACCCTTACCCCTTTAATTAATAAAGGGTA
Source organism: Zalerion maritima (assembly GCA_022664585.2). Classification (NCBI taxonomy): domain Eukaryota; kingdom Fungi; phylum Ascomycota; class Sordariomycetes; order Lulworthiales; family Lulworthiaceae; genus Zalerion; species Zalerion maritima. The sequence continues at coordinate 9,216 of JAKWBI020000535.1, forward strand.
ATTTTTATATTTGGTTCTCCGGTTTAAATCTTTTTATTTAAAAGGTTCTCCCCTTTTTACGGCCTATTAATATACCCCTTTATAGGCATATTCTCCTTAAACTTTTTTATAAGGCGCTTAATTTCCTTTATAAAAGATTAAACTATTATTTTTTCATTATTCGAATTTAAAACTTTTATTATATAGGCAGGGATTTCGATTTTACCAGCACGGGATTTCCTTAATCCTATATTGGCCTTTTTTTTTTTATTGGTTAAATTATAAGGATTTTTTATATTTTTCTAGAAACCTTTATTCCTTAAAAATAAATATTACGGAATATTTTTCCATATTTTTTTTCCAGGGTTAGGTTTATAATAATAATAATATAATTATTCCCTTTTATTTTAAACTCCCCGATTAATATATTACGCTTTTTATTATAATACTATTTCCACCCCGTTATTATAATAAAAGGTATTTTTAATATTACTTTTGGCGCCCCTTTTCGATTTTCTTTTAATATAAAAAAATTCTATATAATACGTTTAAGTTTTAAAAAAATATACATCCATTATTATATAATTAAAATTAAATTAATTTTTTAATTATTATAATCGGAAAACGCAATTTGCGCCTGGTAAACCTTAAAGCCGTATTCCTAGGCGTAGGTTCGTTTTAAAATATTGGTTTTCGCGCCTATATTTATAATAACCCTGGCCAGCCTATTTTTTGGCCCTTTTATATATATTAATAAGCACGGGCTCGGGTAAAGGAAAAAGGGGATTATTAAAGGGATTAATATTAATAGGTTAGGAATATTAATTAAATAAAAAACTGCCTTTTTTTCCTTTAATATTACCGTTTTTAGGCCTTTTGGTAGGCTTATAAATAAAACCCTAAAGTTTATACGCTTATATTATTAATATAATTAAATACGTATAAGATTTATAAACTTTAATTTCTTTAGGGGTATATTATTAATAAAGCGTGTTGTTATTTTAACCACCTGGTAAATATTAGGCTTATTTAAAATTACCTATCGGTATTCCTTTAATTTTTTACCCTTATAAATAATTTCGTTAATAATTTCCTTTACCTTTATTTTACCTATTAATTTTTCTTATAAAATTATTCTTATAAATTATAATATTTATAATACCTCCGTAATTATTAACCCGTAAGGCCTTTTTATAATCTTTATAAATTATTTTTCCATTACCTTTTAAAAAATTAAGTCCGTAAACTTTAAGGGGTTCTTACACTTATTATTTAAAGGCGCCTTTTCTTCCTCCTATATATTGCGTTCTATTTTCTCCTTTATCGCGCCCAATACTTTTTTATAACCAGGATCCTTTTTTTTTCCTTTGGCGCCTTTTTTTTCCCTAACCGCTTTAATCTTATCTTCCACTTTTACTCTTTTTAAAAGCCTGCCTTATCCTTTTTTAATTTTTTCCTAATTATAATTAAAAACCGATTACGCCGTTTTATTATAAATATTAATAATAAGGGTTTTTATTATTATTTCCGCTTTTATATTCTTTTAATTTTCCCACAAGTATTCCTTAACCGCTACTGCCTTACCTTTTATTATAATAAATAATTATTTATTTTAAATATTATAATTTTTGGGGATTTTATAAACCTTATCGGTTAGGTTTATTTATAGCTGGTATATTTAAGGTACCTGGTTTTTTTTATTAATTAGGCCAGGTATATTTTTTAAAAACCAGGGGTTTTTTATAATCGTATTTTAGGCCTTTTATACTTAATCGTATTAATCCTTAGGCACTTTTTTTTACTTATAATACCGTAAAAATATTATTTTTATTAATATTTTTTTTATAATTATATTATTAAACGTTTTAATAGGCCAGGTCTTATATTCGCTTTTTTCGAAATCCCATTTTAATATTCGATAAAAAGGGTATTTATAAAAAACTCCGTTAATTTAATTTTAAATATTCTATAAATAATTATATAATATATGGTTATTTTTTAAGCACTAATAATATTTTATTACCTTAATTTAATACTGGGGCCTTTTATTAAAATTAATTATTAATATAAGGAATACTTATACCTTTAAAATTTTTAAAAGAATTATACTGGTTTTTTAAGGGAATTCGGCCTAAATATAATAAAATCCTCGCGCGTAATCCCGTCCAATTTAATAGGTTTAAATAGGATTATACCTATAATAGTTTTCGTATTAAAACTTATTTTCCCTAATTTTACCATTATCCAATACCAGTTTTATTTTTTCGCCTATTTTTTGGTTTAATAATATATATATATTAACCACGCTTAAAATATTTAGTTTTTTAACTGGGTTTTATTTAATTACTTTAGGCAGGATTAATCGGCTAATAGGTACTTTATCGTTTCCTTATAATCGGAGCGCGGGCGATAAATCGCGGGGGTCGGTTTAATTCCTTTGGGCCATTTTGGCCAAATTATATTAATTGGCTTATTAAAACTAAGGGTCGATGGGGTTACGCGTGGCTTCCTTAACGCGGGCGGTGGTCCCTTTTTTTTTTTATTAAAACTTATTTCCGAATAGTTTTATCATTTTCTTATACTAATCCAGGAACGCTTTAAATTTTTGGAGAAATTCCTTATAGGTTCCGAGGTATAGGTTATTATTTATAATCCTTATTAAATTATATAATTAAGCCTATAATATATTATTAAAGGCGTTTAAAAACGCGTTTAATAAAATAATATTATTAATATAACCCGTATAGTTTTTCTTATATTAAGCGAGCCGGCGTTTCCACCCCGCGATATATAACCGTTATTAATTAATATTTTTTATAGGCCAGTTTTAATAGGCGAAGCGCTCCAGGTTTACCATATTACGGCCTTTTTAAAAAATATTCCTATTTATAAATTCCGTTTTTAAGGCCTTTTTTATTTTAATCTATATTTTTCTTATGGCAAGCAATTTAACTGGTTCGGTATAAGTATTAATATAATATTATATAATATAATTTATTTTTTATATATTATTTATAAATACTGCCTGCTTAAATATTTAATCCAATTAATACGTATATTAAGAAATATTATTTCCCCTAAATATTACGCTCCCCTATATACCAGGGAGCGGTAATAATAATTAAATTATAATGTATTGGTTTATTTTATAAGGATTATATTAATTAATATTAAATATTATTTTTATAAATTGGCCGGAAAATGGTATTCGTTTTATTCCTTAAAATATTAAAAAAATATTCGTATTATATTTTGCCCGGGGTATTGGTATAATAAAAGTTCTTAATAGCGGGATTTTAAATAAGGGAGGGTTAAAAGGCGATCGCTCGGCTCCTTGTTTACGTGGAAAGGTTTAAATTTTATTAGCGCTTTTAGGTATTTTTATTTTCGAAAATCGTTCTTAAGCCTAAGGCCTATTTATAAGGCGTTTTTTACCTTCCTTTACCGTAATAATATTTTGGTAAAAAAGCCTTTGCCGCGCCTTACTTTAAGAATATAATATAATAAATTTAAATGGTGGAATAATTTTTTAAAAAATAAAATAATTTATAAAAGATGGAAAAAATTATAAGAGTTAAAATTTAAATAGGTTTTTAAAGGGTAATGCAGTATAGGATTATTTTTCCTTAACCTTAGGTTAAAGAATTATAAACGGTCCCTTAAAATTAAGGATAATAATGGTAATAATACTTTTTAGGCCTTTTAAATATAATCGTGGGATTTTTATAGCTCGAAATAAGGAACCTATATAATTTCCTTAATAATTACCTTCCCATTTTCCGGGTATTAATACTATTTTTCCGGGGCCCTAATAGGTTTTATCCCTTGCGTTCCGCGCCTTACGCTAAGAGATTTTAGGCTTTATAGGTATACCGCTTTACCGTTCTCCTCGATCGCCTTTACCCTTTATTATTAATTGGTCCGCTTTTAATAATTATTAATTTATCGGCTTTTTATAAGGCCGGGCGTAATATTGGTTAATTTATTTAGGCTAAAAGGCCTTGCCTTACCTTCCCTTAAGCTTTAAACCTTCCATAATTTCCTTACCGTATATTTATCCCCCCCTTTTAATCGCTTTTTTGGGTAAAAAAGATTAGGCGCCCTCGAAGGGGGGGTGGGAAATTAATCATGGTTTTATGGGTGGGAGCCTAAAAGTCTGGCGTTTATAATCCATAAATTATTATAATCGCCACGTTTCCCTTTAATTACGGTCCAATCGTAATAAAGTATGGGATCCCTAAACTTTTCCCAAATAAATTTAATTTTCGAGATTTTTCTTTCCTTTTTTTTAATAAGGCCTGTATAGGATTACCCTTATACCAGATTCCTTAAAAGGGGATCGACCTTAATTTAAACGGGCAATTTATATTTTTTAAGCCCTTTAAGGAATACTTCCCCTGGTATCCATTAAATTAAGCATAAGGTTTAATATTAATAATAAAAAGTAAAACTTAATTTAGAAAACGGTGGGGGTTAGGCCTTTATTCGAAGAACGATTTAATGGTTATAAAAAACGGTATCCATTTTCCCTTATATTTTAAAGCGCTTGGTGGCTTTAATCCTTTTTTTTTATACCCTTTAAGGAGCGGTAAAGGTACTTTATAATTCCTGTTTTTTACTTATGGGGTTTTAGCCGGGATTATATAAATTATCCTTCCGCCATATAATTTTTGGGATTTTTTATAATCGTAATAAGCCCCCATAAATTAAGCCCGGTTATTATATACTTTCTTCTATTTATAAATAAAATATTAATATTATTTAATTTTACCTGCTTTTTCCCAGATCGGTTTAAAGTGCCTCCGTAATCTTTACCTTAATATTATTATCCCCTTAACCGGAATTATATAAATTATCCCTCCGCTATATAATTTTTGGGATTTTTTTTATAATCGTAAATAGGGTTATAATACGGGCCAGTTTAAGGGCGCCTTATTTAGCCCTTAAGTTTCCGCGGTAGCTTTAACCAGCCTTAATTATCCCTTCTCCTTAGAATTTCTTTTAATAATATAAGGGTACTTTTATTATTTTCCCCCTTATTTTAAGTTTAATCGGAATTGCGTAAATTACCCTTTCGCCACGCAGTTTTTTGGGATCCTTTATAACCGTAATGCCCTCGGAGCTTAAGCTGGGCTTATAAAAATATTCCTTTTATTTAAAAATAGGATTATAATCCTGTTTTTCTTTATACGTATTAATACTTTTAATAATCCCTTTCTTTACTCCTTTTATAACCGAGCAAATAAAGGCTTTCTCGTTATATCGCGCCTTAATTTTACGCCGGATTTCCGTAATATAATAAGGGTTTAATTATTTATTAACCTTTATTATTTTATTTATAGGGGTATAATAGGGGTATATAATTCTGCTTAATATTCGAAGCCCAATTCCTTTTTGGCCTTTTTATTATAATTATATACGCGTTTTTAACCGGCACCGGGCCCATTTCGGAATCGAATTCTTATTATTTAGCTCTGGCCCTTATAGGTTTATAATATTACCAGAATAATCCCATAATACCGCAAAATTTCCGCATTATTTTTTTTTTTTAAAAACGTATTCCCTGGTTCCTTTATAATAATAAATCGTTTAAAGTATAGGTAATTAAATTCCGAAAGGCTTTTAAACTCCGTATATTATATAGGTTTATTTAGCTTTATTTATTACTGCCCTTAATTTATCGTGCTTGCTTTATTTTAAGGGCAATTAATTTTTAACCGGATATTATACCTTTATTATTATAGGAAAAAAACTGCCCCCCTTAAAAAATATAATTTATACGATTTCTTAGGTTTTTATAACGCAATATATTGGTCGGTTTTTAGTTTTATTATAATATAAATATCCGTTTCCGCTTTTTATAATATAAATATTACGAACTTTTTACCGGTATACCGTAAAAGGGTTTTTTTACCTTAACGCGGTAATTTCCGCGGATTCCTATTTATACTTATTAATATAATTCCGTATAATATTATTCCCTAATTATAATCATTAATTTAAATAAATTAAGGGGAGAGAATAATAAAGGAATTCTTTAAATCTTAATCCTAAAAAATACAGGCTTATTATTAAAACTTAAATTCGTAAATCCTGGTTAAATTTTTAAAAAATATAATGGGGCATAAATTTAATAATCTCGCTATATGGTCGGTGTTTAAAACCAAGCTGTTTAGTTTAATTAAACCTTTAATTATTTATTTAGGAGGGGCAATACTTTAAAAAATATAAAATAATCCTATACAGGATTATTTTTAAACAATAATATAATATTTGGGGGAAAATATAATATATTAAATAATAATTATATTTCTATAATTAAATTTTTGCCGCCATAGTTTATTACCCTTTTAAAAATCCCATAAGTTCCGGGGGTCCTTTTGGCTTTTTATATAATCCTGTACAGGATTATTTTAAGGCTTTAAATTAATTATTTAAGCAATCGCGCCGGGCGCCGGTCTTTAGTACAAATGCAGCGGGGGATACCTCCCGCATCGCTACATTATCCAAGAATTATTCCGCGTAGCCCCGCGGAATTTTCTTTAAAGGCCCTGGGTTATTACATTTTACCACCGGTAATATATAATACCCGTACGTAATAAAAGAAGGGCTAAGGGCGATTAATAATAAATCGCGGTTATTAATAATTAATTATATTACCGGTAAAAGCCCGGGTTAATTTAATTATTGTATTAATATAAATATTCGTAAAAAATACTGGACCTTTTGGCTTACTTGCTCGGTTACGCCGTCGGTTTAAGGGTAAAAGGCGGTTAATAATTATTATATTATATTTATTTATTCGTAAATGCATTACTAAAAACCGCCCACCTAATTCGACCTTTTATCATTTATAATCGTTTTAAGGAAATCGTGGAAATATTATAAATATTATATCCTTTAGGATTATACCTTTATAAAGGCGGTTAATGATTATTATTAAAAAACGGGGCTATACGGGTTCGCGGCGGGGAGGTTTATTATAAAATCCACCGAATTTTTAATTTAAAAACGGTCCATTATCGGAAATAATTTTAATAAACCTTTTTTTTAATTTCTTTATACCGTGGTTCTACCGCATATATTATAATTATATATAAAACGGGATATTATACGCATTATATTTGTCTAAAAATAATTACGGAATAATAACATTATTATTTTGTCGCGCCCCGGGTGGCCGGTAATCGTAAAATTATAAACCCGTTAAATTATGGCGGTTGAAAATTATTTTTATATTAACCTTTAGCGCCGGTCCTTAAAGCGTAAATGCCCCTTAGATTCGAGGGAGTATATTATAATAAAAACCTTTATTTTTATTTCCGGTGGGAATGCTTATTTCCCCTTTTTAATTATTATCCGTATAGTTTCATATTGGTTATTATATTATACCGCTGCGGCCTATAATTTTTAAAGCTTGGTATTCTCGAATGGCGAACCTGGAAGGGCCCTTATATTAGATATGGCCGCCGGTAACCAATCGTTTTAAACCAATTAAAAATTACGGCCGAAAAGGCGCTCTTTTTTTTCCCTTTTAATATATTCTGATCCCGGCATAAAAACGTGTCGGGCGCCAGGGATAATCGACCGGGGCAAGGTTTAATTAAAAGCGGTAACAATATATTTATTCCTATTAACGGATTTAGCGTTTTAATTAATATTTTTTAATTATAAAATACCGTAAATCATTATAATTTAAACGTACCCGGAATATACCGGTTATATTACGAAGTTTTATATCCTATACCTTTATATTTTTAATTATAATTAGGAATTTTTTATTATAAATATTATAATTATATTCCGCGGGTATTATTTATTGGGAAAAAAAGGCCACGGGGCGTGATATTCCCGCTTTACTTTATTAATAAAGGTAAAAGCCTATTATTTACGTCGAGTTATTGGTTTTTAAAACCGTTTCCGCCGCCGGGTTAAATTATACCAATACTGGAGGGGTTATAAATACCCTTTTTAATCGCTAAAACGCTTTAAATTCGATAAGGCCCTAATAAAACCCTTTTCCCTTTTATAAAAAGGCGGAAAACGGGAGTTTTAAATGGGAGAATTGGTTAATAAATTCCTTATAAAAATTAGCAAAACCTAAACAGCCGCGGACCCATTTTACAATTATAGGCTTTTTTTATTTATATATGGCCTATAGTTTCTCCGGATTAACGCATATCCCCTCCCCTATTAGTATAATAAACCTAAGGTATATTATTTTCATTATTATAAAAACGCATTTGGCTTGGTATAATTAAAGGTTTATATTACAGAGCTTTTTTATAATTTGGCGGACCTTTAATATATGATTTCGCTTTATACGGTTTAAATAACCCAGTATATTATTTATATATATCGTATAATATATATCGAAAAACTTGCGTAATATATTATTAATATATTATTAAAATAATGCTCTCGTCTTCTTAAGGCCGAACGGGATTACCATCCATTTATATAGGCCGAAATAAATTCCAAATATTATTTTCCAATTATTCCTATAATAAATACGTAATTTACAATATGCGGTTTTAATATTTATGTTAATAAACTAATGCGCCTTATTTAAGGTCCGTAATACTTTATAAATAAACAGTAAGGGGTAATAGTTTTAACGTATTATTATATTTAACCCCTTATAATTATAATAAAAATATAACCCGCCCCCCGGTTTTTTAATAAAAAGCACCGGGGCGCGTGCGGGAAAGCTATCAGCCCTTATATAACCCTTATTAAATAATTCCGTTTAGGTTTTTTATAGGACCAGTAATTCCTCCCTTAATATATTATAAATCGGACCCTATAATATTTTTAAATCCTTTCCCCTAATAATTTTCATTAATTTTATTATATAATTTACGGAACCGCGGTCGGGTGGTGATGCTTATCCTTTATCGGGTTCGAATACGTTTTCCAGCCCTTTTAACTTATTAAGTGGCCGAAATAACTTCATTATTAATACCTTTAATTATTTATTAATATTATATTAAAATATTACGAATAATATTAAATTACTCGCCCCCGTTTTATACATTATAATATATAGGGAAGTAATATTAATTAATTATATATTTATTAAAACGGCGCCCCTCGACCCCTTTTGTATTATAAAAAGGTTCGCCCTATTAATATAAATCCGCTTATTTACCGCTTTATATATAATCACTTTTTTTTCGCATTATAATTTGCCCAATATTAGTAAGTATAAAAGGTTCGGGACGGGGTAATAAAAATAATACTAAAAATACCCGTCGATATTAATATTTATATATACCGCTTTTATTACCATCGCTTTTAATTATACGGATAATACGGATACGTATATTAATATTTTAACGGGTACCGGGATAAATAAAAGGCGGAGTTTAATAATAAGGGAATTATAAATTACGCCGTAATATAGGTACCCGTTATCGATATAAGCGTTATTAAAATAAATTTTATTTAAATAAACGTTTATTAAAAAAGGGCCGCCGTTTATCCGTTTTATCCCCTTTATTATTTCGCTCCGCGTTGGCGGCTTCTTGGCACGCCTACGTCTAAAAACTAGTCTTTTAACTCCTTTTCCCCTTTATCCTCGCTTAACGCCACCGGGTAGGGCGCCGCGCCTACGCTATTAATCCTGACCTTTTTAATTAATTTGGCCGGGGCTAATTTATATTTTAAAATAAAATAATTATTAAACCTATACCGAAAATATTAATTTTCCTTACGCCGGCGCTTTATTTTAATTATTGATACCTATTTAATACGGCGTGGTTTATTCCTTAGTTTAAAATTCGTGGTATTTACCCCCAATAATAGGGTGTCCGGGTTTTATAGGCCCCCGATTAATATATTATTAATACATTACTTTTTTTTTTACCCAATATTAAATCCAGCCGCAATATAATATTAGTAATTATACGAACCTATTTTTAATAGGAATTAGGGAGGTGGATTAATATTAATATTAGGTAAAGGCGCTGGTATCTTGCTTTATTTAATAATATAAGCTTAATAAAATCGTCCTATACGGCGCCCCTTATATTCGTAAAAAATTACTTAAACCGGCAATAAAAAGCTGGGAACGACTATTTTTCCCCCTAATATAAAATGGAAAGCTTTTTCGCCGCTTATTTTTAAATATATAATGAATCGCGCGCAATGTTAATTTATTAATTTACCTTTAGGCAGGCGTTAATATTATATTATAAAAGCGTATCGCCCCTAATAAGGTTTTAATTTAAAATTACTTAATATTTATTTTTAAGCCGGAATACCTTGTATTTTCTTTTATTGCCATCGAGTTTCGCCGGCCAGGGGCATTGCCTCCGTTACAGAATTATTACGATTGGCGGGCTATAATTTATTAAGGGCCGAAAGTATTTGAATTAGGCGTTTTTCCATATTATTTAATTTGGCCGCGGACTTATTATTAATCGTTATAAATACCCGAGCCATCTTTTCATGCATAACTAATATTATCGATTCGGGGAGGGCTTATTATACTTATCCGCCGGTAAAAGCCTGGTTATTGTTATTCGGATTATTATTTATAATAAAAGCATTACGGGGTAAGGGCGGGATAAAATATAATAAGGGATTATTCAAAAATCGAATATATATAAAGGGCTGGAATTATATTAAAGAATAATAATAAATATTATATTAATATATATATTTAATTTATGAAAAGGAAAACGGGAAACAGGGGAAAAAGGCTTGGGAAAAGGGGAATAATTTATGGATAGCCTTTTATACGTATCGGTCTCGCGGTTAGCCCGCCGTGTGTATATTGTAATATAGGTGGGCCTATGACAATTCCGGCTTAAGATTATTTGCTTTTATTTTAAGTTTTCCGAAACGCTTTTTTCTTTACTATAATATATATATATTTATAGTTTAGGTATAATTACAAACATGGTAATATTTGAAATTATATTAAAAATCCTAAAATTAATTACCATTTTTATAAATCAGCGGATGTCCTTTTCGATTAATGCTTTTTTTATTATAATATACTAACCGAAACCCGGTTTAATCTTTTCCTTTTTTAAAGAATATTTTTGCTTTAAATCTTATTAAAGCTTTATTAATATTTAACACTTATTTCTTAAAACCTTTATTAATATTTAACACTTTCTTCCTAAAACATTCACTTTTTATAATTTTAATATATAAATTCATAACATATAATTTAAATTTAATTAATTATATTGTTTTATTAACACGGTTTTAAATTACCGTATATATTATTATCGTTAATAAAGGCTCGTCTTAATTTAATATAAATTATATATATATATATTCCTTTATTAAAAGTTTTTAAATTAATTTTCCAGTAATAAAGTATAATTATAATTCTTTTTTTAAATGAGGCTTTATTTCTAATATGCGTTTTTTTATGATTATTGAAAGTTATAATCCCTATTTGATATATTTTAAAGGTGGGTTTTAATTTAAATATAAAATACCGTTTTATTACTAATTCCTGTGGTTTAAGATTTCCGTTTTAAAATGATTTTAAAACATTTACCAATATTGTTATAAATCGGTCGCTATATAATGAAATATAGAATTGATCCTTTTATAATTTTTAACATACGTTTTATAATTTATCTTAAAAATATATTAAAGGTTTATGTTTTACATATTATAATATTTATGATTTTAATCTTAAGTTTTTTATTATTAAATAATAAATCGATTTAGTTGTAATACTATCTTACCTATAATAATTCTTTTTAAATTTAATTAATGCCGCCTTTAAAGCTTATTATTAATATCTGAAATTTTGGATACGTTTAAATTAGGTAATATACTTAGTATAATATTATTTAAGGGTATAAAAATTAAGATTTTTCTTTTTTCGGGGTATTTTAATTATCATTATTTCAAATCGATTATTTATATAATAATAAAGTGGTGTCGTTTTACCCATATTAATGTATAAATTTACAATTATTTTCATTTTAAAAGTTTAATCGTTGGTTTTTACTTTTAATATTTTGAATAATTTGAAGGAAAAAAATAAGAATTATAACCGGTTTTATAAGTTTATTTTATCAAAAGGTAAGCCAAAATATAAAACATAATAATATTTAAAATAAGAATAGGTATATTATTATTAATAGTTTTAAAAGCTTATATTTTTAAAAAGGGAAATAATTTAAATTTTTATATTTTTATATTAACTCGACGGATTAATTATATTATATTAAAAAATCCTTAGCGGTTTATTATAGAAATGTTTTCCGTACCAGTCCCGGGTACGTCCCGGGTGGGCTAATATTACCTATATTATTATTATATATTAATTATACCATTTTATATGAAATATATAATAAATTTAATTGTATAATAAATTTAATTGTATAATAAATTTAATTGTATAATAAATTTAATTATATAATAAATTTAATTATATAATAAATTTAGTTATATATATAATATATAATAAATATAATTATATATATCATATATATAAATTTCAATTTGGTATAATATAATCAAAATATTAATAATATTATAATATTATTTTTTATTCTATAATACCAATTACCCTTATTTTGCCACCTTTATAAGCGACCAAGTTTTACCTCTTATATTTATCAGTTATATTATACGAGTTTATAGTTTATACATGTAATATATACGAATACAGTTATTGCGTATTTAATATGCGATAACGTATCTGATACCCAGTGGCGCCGTTGGTACGCAACGGTGGCGTATCCAACACCCCGTGGCGTATCTGATATAACTTCTCAGCCAGCCACTGTCCTCTGGCGGGGCGTCCATGACCACCACTGGAGGAAAGAAGCACACATGTTCACGCGCATGATTGAAAAGCGCCTTGTACTCCCAGCTGACTTGCCGCGCGCCAGAGTCGAGACGTGGCTTCATCATGTCGAGCTTGCGGCGGAACAACAGCAGCGCAAGCAACATTCTCCCTGTGCGCCCCGCAACAAGGCTGCGACAACTTTGAACTCGGACGTCTTGCACGAGACATGCCATCGCATGCGCCTGCGCCTGCACCTTCCCCTTCCCCCGCTAGAAATTCTGGGAAGCGATTAAAAATAATGGCGATAGTAGCTGGGGAGCAGGAGACCTCCCATATCTGACAAGTTATACTACTGGTGGATAAGTCAATTGCCGCGTTTAGGCAGGGAAGGTAACTGCTAATTAGATATGGGAGGTGGAACTAGGTTACTTGTAAAGGTGGCACAATGATGTGTTGTGGTTGTTCCTTCTGTATCAGACAGGCGAGCGAAGAAGCCATTTTATGGCGTTGTCATTGCCCCTATTCAATCATACCTATTGTATAGAAGAATGCGCGTAGTGGCGTATCAAAATTTGGCTTACCGAACCTTACTGGCCGGACGCACGGGTGCGTACACGAGGTCAGGTGATGCTCGCGATGACGTATATCCTTCCGGCCAGCGACACACCGAGAATGGGATCCCAAAGCACATGGAAGCGCAGTTCTCCTCCACCAAATGTCCTGAAGTAAAAGAAAAGGTTCTAAGATAATCTCCAAAAGATTCCACATACGCGCGGAACTTTTTTTTGCGATCGACATCTTCGAGTTAAGTAAAAAGTCGGCAAACGTCCTTCAGGATCCCAGCTGGTGGGATCCAGAAATGCCCAAATACTTGCGCCGGAGAGGATGTAATAATATTTAATAAGCAAAAGCACCGAGCACAACCTTCCACACGGAAGAGAGAGTCTTTGTCAATCATTGTCCAGTTTCTCCGGATCAATCTGTGCCTTCTTTGAATAACTTTTCGTTACTTGAACTACCCAGCTCAATATCCAAGCTCCTGGTCCAGAACGTCTAGCCTTATGATAACTGATGGATCCACCAAGTTCCCAACTCACGCCCGAGAGTCTTTTTGACGTTGGATTTCTAGTTGGAGGTGTTGAAAAATTTGGTCCATGTTCCTCCTAACGTATAGGATGGTGTTGTTGTAGCTGCCCGAGCGGCAAATGTGCGGGGCGCCATATGACGTAGCGCACTCTTAACAGAAGCACATACACAGTAATTAGAACAACACCGATATAAACATTCTCTCCCTGTTTTTTAATTTTAAAGGTTTCTCGGTGCTGAATATCTAAAATTTAACATTGCACCTTGATTGATATAGAGATGGTAAAACTAGGTTACTTATAGGAGTGGCATAATTGTAAAAGATATATAACACACAGAGGATAGTACGGCACAGTAGGCATAATAACAGGGATGGAAAAATAGGCAGCAAAAGGTCTGATAATAACAAACCCGAATGGAGTCACCCAGATGAACATACATTACTACGACGACCCCCACGGCGGCTGCGGCTCCCTCCAACTGGTCGCAAGAAGGAAGGATTTAAGTTTAAATACGAGATAGGCTAAAAAAAGCCACGAAGCACCATCTTTTCCACAAGCCCCCAAAGGCGGGGCTTCTGGTAATCGAATGGGAGGTGGTAAACTGGGGTAGTGTATGGTTAAGAGGGCGCCAAAGACGGATACGTGAGCGGTACTTTTCGCAGTGGGGGAAAGTTACCTGGTACGGAGGGGAAGGTGAAAGACAAGACGACTATCACCACAAGCCCTCCACTGCTGGAGAATTTCGAGCAAGAATAATAATTGCCTCCGCGCCCGACGCCGAAAGCTGCTGTTTCCAGCATCCCCCGACACCGCCGCACCAAATAATGTAGAAGGTCCAAGAGAAGTAATATTGGGGACACGAGTAAGGAGGGGGCTAAAATATGGCTGGAGGAGAAGTCTATAAAAAAGCCAAGCGTTTTATCCCCACTCGTGGTACGGACTATATATAAATATAAAACTTTAACTTTGGATTGCTGCCATAGCCACCTCCGCTGTTTTCAATAAAATATAAAGCTATATATTTATGCAATAATCACTAATAATATATAATAAATAATCGCGGATAGGCGTTAATATAATTATATACTGTAATTTAATATATATTTCAATTTACTTTAACTTGAAAAGTTTCTCCCTTTTACATTTTCTATTATATTAAAAATCCTCCCACAATATTATTTATTATAATGTAAAATTATGCGCACACTTTTTTTCTAAATATAAACAAGGAATTTGTTTGGTAGATTAGCCTTTATATCCCTCGTTATTAATTTTCAGGTTAAGAAATATTTCATATTTATATACCCTTAATATATCTCTAGGGTACAAACTCTTAATAATTATATTACTAGTTATATTAAACATTAATTATATACACTTGCGATATAGGTCATACATTTTTACACAGGTAACCCGCTTTCGATATGATGAAATTAGATTAATAATAATTATAATAATATATTAATGTAACGGTGCCAGAGGTATCCCCCGCTGCATTTGTACCAAAGACCGGCGCCCGGCGCGATTGCTTAAATAATTAGTTTAAAGCCTTAAAATAATCCTGTATAGGATTATATAAGAAGCCAGGAGGACCCCCGGGATTTATGGGACTTTTAAAAGGGTAATAAACCATGGCGGTAAAAGCTTAATTATAAAAATATAATTATTATTTAATATATTATATTTTCCCCTAAATATTATATTATTATTTAAAAATAATCCTGTATAGGATTATTTTATATTTTTTGGAATATTACCGCTCCTAAATAGGTAATTAAAGGTTTAATTAAACCAAATAGCTTGGTTTTAAACACCGACCATATAACGAGGTTATTAAATTTACTCCCCGTTATATTTTTTAAAGGTTTAATTAAGGTTTATAAATTTAAATTTTAATAACGAGCCTGCGTTTTTTGGGATTAAAATTTAAGGAATTCCTTTATTATTTTTTCCCCTTAATTAATTTGGATTAATAATTATAATTAAGGAATAATATTATATTAAATTATATTAATAAATATAAGTAGAAATCCGCGGAAAATATTATATTAAAGTGGAAGAATCCTTTTACGGTATACCGGTAAGGAATTTATAATATTTATATTATAAAAAACGAAAACGGATATTTATATTATAATAAAATTAAAAACCGATTAATATATTATATTATAAAAATTTAAGAAATCGCGTAAATTATACTCCTTAAGGGGGGTAATTTTTTTCCTACGGTGGTAAAATATAATATCCGGTTAAGAATTAATTGTCTTTAAAATAAAGTAAGCATAATAAATTAGGGGTAATAATAGGCAAAGCTGGGCAGACCTGTATAATATATAAAGTTTAAAAGCCTTTCGAAATCCAATTACCTATATTTTAAACGATTTATTATTACGGAAAAATTAGGGAATATATCCTCGAAAAGAAGAAATAATGCGGAAGCTTTACGGCGTTATAGGATTACCCTGGTAATATTGCAAACCTATAAAGGCCAAAGTTAAATAATGGGAATTCGATTCCGGAATGGGTCCGGTACCGGTTAAAAATGCGTATATAATTATAATGGAAAGGTTAAAAAGGGATTAGGCTTTAAATATTAAATAAAGCTGTATACCCTTATTATATCCCTATAAGTAAAATAATAAAGGTTAATAAATAATTAAACCCCTATTATATTACGGAAGTCCGGCGTAAAATTAAGGCGCGATATAATAAGAAAGCCTTTATTTGCTCGGTTATAAAAGGAATAAAGGAAGGGATTATTAAAAATATTAATACGTATAAAGAAAAGTAGGATTATAATTTTATTTTTAAATAAAAGGAACATTTTTATAAGCCTAGTTTAAGCTTTAAGGGTATTACGGTTATAAAGGATCCTAAAAATTATATAACGAAAGGGCGATTTATATAATTCCGGTTAAATTTAAAATAAGGGGGAAAGTAATAAAAGTGCCCTTATATTATTAAAAAAAGTTTTAAGAAAAAAGGATAATTAAGGCTGGTTAAAATTACCGCGGAAATTTAAGGGTTAAATAAGGCGCCTTTAAATTGGCCCGTATTATAATCCTATTTACGATTATAAAAAAAATCCTAAAAATTGCGTGGTAAAGGGATAATTTACGTAATTCCGGTTAAGGGGATAATAATATTAAGGTAAAAATTACGGAGGTATTTTAAACCGATTTGGGAAAAAGTAGGTAAAGTTAAATAATATTAATATTTTATTTATAGGCAGGAGAAAATATATAATAATCGGGCTTGGTTTATAAAGGCTTATTATAATTACAAAGAATCCTAAAAGTTATATGGCGGAAGGATAATTTATATAATCCCGGCTAAAACCCTATAAGCAAAAAATAGGAATTATGAAGTACCTTTGCCGTTTTTTAAAGGGTATAAGAAAAAGGAAGGATTAAAGCTACCAAGCGTTTTAAAATATAAGGGAAAATGGATACCGTTTTTTATAATTATTAAATCGTTTTTCGAATAAAGGTTAAACCCCCCACCGTTTTTTAGGTTAAGTTTTATTTTTTATTATTAATATTAAAACCCCGTGCCCGATTTAACGGATACCAGGGGAAATATTCCCTAAAGGGTTTGGAAAAATATAAATCGCCCGTTTAAATTAAGGTCGATCCCCTTTTAAGGAATTTGGTATAAGGGTAATCCTATACAGGCCTTATTAGAAAAAAAAAGATTTCGAGAATTAAACTTATTTGGGAAAAATTTAAGGGTCCCACGCTTTATTACGATCGGACCGTAATTAAAGGGAAATATGGCGATTATAATAATTTATGGATTATAAACGCCAGATTATTAGGCTCCCATTTATAAAACCATGGTTAATTCCCCACCCCCCTTTAAGGGCGCCTAATTCTTTTTACCCAAAAAAGGGGCCAAAAGGGGGGGATAAATATACGGTAAGGAAATTATAAAAGGTTTAAAGTTTAGGGGAAGGTAAGGCGAGGCCTTTTAGCCTAAATAAATTAGCCAATATTACGCCCGGCCTTATAAAAAGCCGGTAAATTAATAATTACCAGGAGCGGATTAATTGGTAATAAGGGGTAAGGAGATTAAGGAGAATAATAAAGCGGTATGCTTATAAAGCCTAAGATTTTTTAATATAAGGCGCGGGATATAAGGGATAGGATTTATTAAGGCCCCGAAAGAATAATATTAATACCCGGAAAATGGGAAGGTAATTATTAAGGAAATTATATAAATTCCTTATTTCGAATTATAAAAATCCCACGATTATATTTAAAAGGCCTAAAAAGTATTATTACCATTATTATTTTTAATTTTAAGGGACCCTTTATAATTTTCCAGCCTAAGGTTAAGGAAAAATTATTTTATATTATATTACCCTTTAAAAACCTATTTAAATCCTAACCTTTATAATCTTTTCTATTTTTTATAAATTATTTTATTTTTTAAAAAATTATTCCATTATTTAAATTTATTATATTATATTTTTAAGGTAAGGCGCGGTAAAGGCTTTTTTACCAGAATATTATTACGGTAAAGGAAGGTAAAAAACGCCTTATAAATAGGTTTTAAACTTAAGAACGATTTTTAAAAGTAAAAATACCCGAAAGCGTTAATAAAGTTTAAACCTTATTATATAAATAAGGAGCCGAACAATTACCTTTTAACCCTCTTTTATTTAAAATCCCGCTATTAAGAATTTTTATTATACCAATGCCCCGGGTAAAATATAATACGAATATTTTTCCAATATTTTAAAAAATAAAATAAATATTATTCCCCGGCCAATTTGTAAAAATAATATTTAATATTAATTAATATAATCCTTATAAAATAAACCAATATATTATGGTCCGATTACCGTTACCGTTTTTTAATATATAAGGGAACGTAATATTTAAGAAAAATAATATTTCCCAATATATATATTAATTAAATTAAATATTTAAATAGGTAATATTAATAAGCGATACGTAAAAAATAAATTATATTATATAATATTATATTAATACCTACACCGAACCAGTCGAATTATTTATTATAGGAAAAATATGGATTAAAGTAAAAAAGGCCTTAAAAACGGAATTCGTAAATAGGGATACCTTTTAAAAAAACCGTAATATGGTAAACCTAAAGCGCTTCGCCTACCAAAACTGGCCTACGAAAAATATTAATTAATAATGGTTATATATTATAGGGTAAAAACGCCGGCTCGCTTAATATAAGAAAAACCACACGGATTATATTAATAATATTATTTTATCGAACGCGTTTTTAAACGCTTTCGATAATCTATTATAAGCTTAATTATATAATTTTATAAGGATTATAAATAATAACCTATGCCTTGGAACTCACGAGGAATTTCTCCAAAAGCTTAAAGCGTTTTTGGATTAATATAAAAAAATAATAAAGCTATTCGGAAATAAGTTTTAATAAAAAGAAAAAGGGACCACTACCCGCGCTAAAAAAGCCACGCGTAATTCTATCGACCCTTAATTTTAATAAACCAACTAATACGATTTAATTAAAATGGCCTAAAAAAACCAAACAGACCCCCGCGATTTACCGCCCGCGTTCCGATTATAAAAAAGCGATAAAATACCTAGTAATCGATTAATTTTGCCCAGAGTAATTAAATAAAACCTAATTAAAAAGCTAAATATTTTAAACGTGGCTAATATATATATATTATTAAATTAGAAAATAGGCGAAAAAGTAAACTGGTATTGGATAATGGTAAAATTAGGGAAAATAAGCCTTAATATAAAAACCATTATAAGTATAATCCTAATTAAACCTATTAAATTAAACGGGATTATATGCAAGGACTTTATTATATTTAGGCCGAATTCCCTTAAAAAATTAATATAACCCTTTTGGAAATTTTAAAGGTATAAGCCCTTTTTATATTAATAACCAGTTTTAATAAAAGGCCCCAGTACTAAATTAAGATAATGAAATATTATTAATGCTTAAAAAATAACCATATATTATATAATTACTTATGGAACATTTAGGATTAAATTAACGGAATTTTTTATAAATACCCTTTTTATTAAATACCAGGATAGGATTTCGAAAAAAGCGAATATAATACCTGGCCTATTAAAACGTTTAATAATATAATTATAAAAGGAATATTAATAAAAATAATATTTTTACGGTATTATAAATAAAAAAAGGTGCCTAAGGATTAATACGATTAGGTATAAAAGGCCCAGAATATAATTATAAAAAACCCCTAGTTTTTAAAAAATACACCTGGCCTAATTAATAAAAAGGACCAGGTACCTTAAATATACCAGCCATAAATAAACCTAACCGACGAGGTTTACGAAATCCTTAAAAATAATGGTGTTTAAAATAATTAGCCATTTATTATAATAAAAGGTAAGGTAATAATAATTAAGGAGTATTTATAAAAAAGCTGGGAAAATATAAAAATAAAAATAATAATAAAAGCCTTTATTATTAACGTTTATAATAAAACGGCGTAAACGGTTTTTAATTATAATTAGGAAGGAATTAAAAAAGGATAAGGTAGGCCCTTAAAAAAAGTAAAAGTGGAAGATAAAATAAAAGCGGTTGGGGAAAAAAAAAGCACCAAAGGAAAAAAGAAGGATCCTGGCTATAAAAAAGCATTAATCGTAATAAAAGAAAGGATAAAACGCAGTATATAAGAGAAAAAAGAGGCGCCCTTAAATAATAAACGTAAGGACCCCCTAAAGTTTACGGACCTAGTTTTTTAAAAAATAATAAAAAAATAACTCGTAAAAATTATAAAAAGGCCTTACGAAGTAATAATTACGGAGGTATTATAAATATTATAACCTATAAAAATAACCTTGCAGGAAAAACTGGTAAGTAAAATAAGGGTGGAGGAAATTATTAATAAAATTATTTATAAGGGTAAAAAATTAAAGAAATACCAATAAGTAATCCTAAATAGGCCTAATATTTATTAAATAATTAAAATAAAAATACGTTTAATTAATAATATACCCCTAAAGGAATTAAAGTTTATAAACCTTATATATATTTAACCATATTAATAATATAAGCGTATAAACTTTAAGGTCCTATTTATAAGCCTGCCAGGAGGCCTAAAAGCGGCAATATTAAAAGGAAAAAGGCAGTTTTTTATTTAATTAATATTCCTAACCTATTAGTATTAATCCCTTTAATAATCCCCTTTTTCCTTTACCCAAGCCCGTATTTATTAATACGTATAAAAGGGCTAAAAATAGGCTGGCCAGGATTATTATAAATATAAGCGTAAAAGCCAATATTTTAAAACGAACCTACGCTTAGGAATACGGTTTTAAGGTTTATTAGGCGTAAGTTGCGTTTTCCGGTTATAATGGTTAAAAAATTAATTTAGCCTTGGTTATACGGTAATGGGTGCACGTTTTTTTAAAACCTAAACGTATTATATAGAATTTTTTTATATTAAAAAAAGATCAAAAAGGGGCGCCAAAAATAATATTAAAAATACTTTTTATTATAATAATAAGGTGGAAATAATATTATAATAAAAAGCGTAATATATTAATCGGGTAATTTAAAATAAAACGGAGTAATTATATTATTATTATTATAAACCTAACCCTAAAAAAAAAATATAAAAAAATATTTTATAATATTTATCCCTAGGGAATAAAGGTTTTTAAAAAAATATAAAAAGCCTTTATAATTTAATTAATAAAAAAAGAAAGGCCAGTATAGGATTAGGGAAACCCCGTATTAATAAAATTAAAATCCCTGCTTATATAATAAAAATTTTAAATTCGGATAACGAAAAAATAATAGCCTAATTTTTTATAAAGGAAATTAAGCGCCTTATAAAAAAGTTTAAAAAGGATATACCTATAAAGGGGTATATTAATAGGCCGTAAAAAGGGGAGAACCTTTTAAATAAAGAGATTTGGACCGGAGAATTAAATATAAAGATTACCCTTTATTAATTAAAGGGGCAGGGGCGTAAAAAGCCTTATAATTACCCACGGAACCCCAATTATAAAAGAAAAACTGCCAGGAAAAGGTTAAACGTTTTTTTAAAAAAGTATTATAAGGGTAATAATTAAAAGCTGTGAAATAATAAGAGAAAAATATAAAACTTTATTATTAACGAAATCCTAGGCATTGGCGAAGCCTAAAAGGCATTTCCCTTTAATAATATTAATATTATTAATATTTTTATTATATATAAACGTATGGCGGATAAAATAAAGCCCGTGGATATTTAAATAAGGTACGAAACGGCCCTTATAAACCCGGATTAATATAAGAAAAAATGGGAAAAAAATAAAATATTAAAAAAAGATCGTAATAATATTAAATAAAGCGAATACATTTACCTATAATTATATAAGGCAGGGTGCAGCGGCACCAGGCTTATATTAAAAAAAAAGAATAAAATTTTAAAATCCCTCGGGGAATTATAAAGGGAAAAATAAAGGATATTTATAAATATACTTATAAATAAAAAATAAGCGTTGGTATGGTTCTGGGAATATTTAGGTAAAATTAACCCTAATATAGCCCCTTTTTAAAAAGTCGATACGATACCTTATATAAGGTGGTAGGTTAAAAGTATTTTTATTCCCAAGGTATTAATAATAATGGTAATCGAAATGCTCGAGAAGCGAAGAAAAAAAGGGGTAATTAAACCAAATTAAACGGCGTACCGTAACCCTTGGTTTTTAATTAAAGAAAATAAAAAATACCGCTTAACTAATTTAACGGAAAGGCTTAATTCGGTTATAATTCGTAATATTTTTATACCTTTAATTACCGATAAATTTATAAAAAATATAGTTTATTACCAGTTTATTTTACTCCTGAATTTTTATTCCAAATATAACCAAATGGTGCTTAATTTAAAATCCCGAGATTTTATTACCTTTATAATATTCGCCGCCCTATTTAAAATAACCACGCTTTCGTAAAAAGGAACGAATAATATTATTTAATTCTGCAGGATTATTTCCATTATTTTTCTAGGTTTTATTTTAATAATATAAAGAATACTTATCGATAATATTACGGTTAAAGGTTTTATTATTATATATAATGGGCGAGAAATATACCTAAGGGTACGGTAATACGTGGCCAAATATATTAGGAATTTAAATTAAGTATTATTACGGAATAAATTGGCCGGGATTATAATCTTTATGGTTAAATTTAAATAATACCAAAAATTAACCGTAATAATAAGTTTTATATGCGGAATAAATGGCCGTAATCCTAAATAGGCCAAGGTTATTAAAATTAAAAAATGG